>JACJUY010004165.1:4591-64476 GCA_014220935.1 Platorchestia sp. MABIK | reverse complement strand
AATGAGGAGAAAAAGTGAACTATTTTTACGGTCATTCACAAAAATTTTGGCACGTTTTTCTAATTTGTGCCTTTCAGTCTTCAAATTACACCCTGATTTGATCGGGTCACGCCCACTTTTCTGGCGGGACACGTTCATTTTTGGGGAAAAAAAAAACAGCCTCGGCTTGGGTAAGTTAATTAAGGTAAGCTATTTTAGGTTGATGTATGTTATTTTAGGTTAGTTTATTTAACTAACCTAACATAATCTATCATAACCTCACCCATCGTAACAGCAATACCGTATTACAGCATATTTATGTGTTTGTTTCTTCACTTTTATATACGACTTTCCCATAACTTCAAAGTTGAATAATTCAAAATTAACGAATCAGCAAGCAGAATGTCATTCATGTAAAATGTTTTTCAATGTGTTCCTTTAGTGATTTTTGGGAACAGAATTCTTAATTTCCGTGAACAAATTAAACTGCATATTGACCTAAAGTTTTTCCAATTGTTCAATTATAGATAACCTGTTCATAGCAAGAATGATCACCCCTTTACCACATTAGCCTCCATTATCTTGCTATATTTCAGAATAGATGTCATAGATGATTTTGTCTTGTCTAACAGAGTTGCCAGGTCCAAGACAAGAGTTTCATTTTCAAACTTAGCAATGGGTTATTTTTTCAATTCAATTGTTGTTCTTCCTGCTTTCATTTTTAGCTTGATTGAATCACTAATCATTTTGGACCTGTGCCTGCACTATTTTCAGTAAAACTAAAAAGACTAACCACAAAATATCACAAAGCTCGAATGGATAATAGGCAGCATTTGGAAGTTAGCACAAGATTGAGCTGAATTAACCATATGGCATGGCCAGTAACAAGGTAACACTGTCTGAATTGCTGAGCAAGCACACAAGTGGCGTGTTCAATTTTACTTGAACAAGTTAGAAGAATGAGTTGCACGAGTAGTAAAGCAGAAGAATGGCAGAGTTCCTCAGTACAGTAAAAATTGTTAATGATGGTAATATATCTTGTACTGATTTTGGAATTGGGATATAATACTAGTATGATGTAATGGAAGAAATGGAGAAGTACTTTAAAAACATTTACTCTGAACGTTTTGAGCCTATGCTCATTCCCAACAATTAGTCTGCAATTATAATGATAAACAAGTCAGTACACCCAAAATTGCAGAAGAGCAGAATATAAACACGAAAAACAAACAAAAAAAAAAGCATAAAAATGGTAATTTATCGGTTGACTATTTCAGAGGGTATGCACTCTGCATTTCGTTGAGAGATGGTTTGAGTTTATGAATGAATAATTTTCATGTGCCACAATGAACAGAAATGGTTAAATCGTGTCCAACTTTGTTCAAACCAGTTTTCTATAGGCACTACATTGATGATATTTTTGTCCTTTTCAAAAAAAAATTTGATGCCCATTCCTTTATTCAATATTTCAATTCCAGACATCCCAATATAAAATTCACTCTAGATCTAGAAAATAATGACCAATTGAATGAGTGATGTACCGATGTATCGGTATCGGCAAGTATTGGTCATTTTACTGGTATCGGTATCGGCATCGGTATCGGCAAAATTCGGCCGATACTTTACCGATACTTTTCAATAATACGTATTTTATCATGAAAATGAAAGTCATAAATTGTGAAAGTAAAAGTATCTAACCGAATAATACCCGTTGTGTGTTTATTTATCTTTTTATTTATGTATTTGTTTAGCGTCCGCTTTAGAAACATAGGATGCCTGAGTGTGCGGTATCATGGATACCGAATATCTCAGTGAAACATTCAAAAATGGCCCCTACATGCATTGATATGTTTGAAATTTTATCAGGATAGCTTCGGTTAGGATAGGTTAGGACAGGACGGGAAAGGTTGAGTAATGTTGACGGAATTTTTTCACGGGTCCACCTAGCTTAACGATGACAATGTCCATAGAATTTCCACGGGTCCTGCTACTCCCTAAAAATAAGCTTGGTTTATTTGTTTGGAGTCCGCTTCTTCCATTTTTCTGTCACGCTCATAAATGTAGCCATAATGACCATCTGTGATACGAGTTTCACCAGTGCGCAAGTACAATAATTATTTTTTATCACGAGTACAGTTACGAACTTACGATAAATATATTTGTTAGTCATCCACGTCTGGAAAATTTGTTCAAGAGAGGTTTTGAATCCCGTCATTTTTGACGGGCCGTGCACACTAGTAATCAACTAAAGAGCCCATTTAGCCTAGTAAATTAGTTAGCTAACTGTGGAATTATAGCGTTTAATCAGGCCCGCTAACTGAATTTACTACTTTTAAGTCCCGATGAGTCACCTACGGTCAGTGAGCGAAAGCTATGTAGCATGAATAGTGAAACACGGTAAAAACACAGCAGCGACATCAAATTATTATACTTTTACAACTAAAATTTATAAAGTTTGACCTAATTTTCATTTCTTAACGTATGTGACAGGCTAACAAAAATCAAACCAAATAAAAAAAGTTGAAGGCACATTTTAAAGTTTTTGTAAATTTAATATAGAAGTAGCTGAATATTTGTATTTTAATTCAGCATGTAAATCGCGTACATTACGAATCTTGCATTTTTCTTTTATTTTAAGATGTTTGAAAAATTCACGGACAATCTTAAAGTTGGTTGCGTATATGCAGATCTTTTCGGTTTTGGGGCCTATCGAATTTTAGTGTTTTCTTTTCGCCAAATTATGTATTTTGGTGTGAAAAATACGAAAATGATGACCATTTTGTGGAGAAATTATTCATTAAGTGTTACTAACCTAACCAAGGGTATAATTTCAAACACCTCCCTCTTAATCATGGTGAAAACTTGGTGGACCGTACAACAGATGCACACTCAAATGATTGAGAGTGCATAGCATAGTCTAAAAATAAAATAAAAACGTCAGGGAGGCACTCACCGACAAATGATGGACTCGTATCTGTGTGAATTTGCGTGGCAAAAATGTACCGAGAAACCGCAGTATTTTCACAAAATATTAATGGATGTGAGCAAATTTCAGGCTTAATAAATAATTTCTCACAAAATGGTTGTAATTTTTATGTTTTTCACACCAAAATACATAGTTTGGCAAAAAAAATATTAAAATTCAATAGGCCCCCAAACCGATAAGAGCCGTGTTTGCTTCTGTACACTGTGTGTGTTAGTACATACGAGTATGCATACTACTTGCGTTCACGCTGCTATTTCTGAGACTAAATGCTACATTATATTACTAGTTTACGCCTGTAAATGGAGAAAAATATTTTTAATTAATTTAGTGGGATAATAACCTCAGTTGGTAAATAAAGATTGCTAAACAGTGAATACTTGTTTGTTCATACATGCTGAAGTAGGTATACGAAATAAAGCGGAAAGATGACGCAATTGAAAAACTTTGAGCGGTGAATGAATCAAACGATATAGTTAACATAGCAAGAGCAATTTTATCATTCCTAATCGAAAACTTTGTTGTCAATATTGTTTTATTATTAGATATATTAGTTAATAATTTTATTATAACACCCATGTAGGGCTTATCATGGTTTAGTTTTAATGTAATTGTAAAAGTATCGGTATCGGTAGTAGTATCGGTCAAAGTATCGGTATTTCCAAGTATCAGAGTATCGGTATCGGCCAAAAAAATGGTATCGGTACATCACTAAATTGAATAATCGTAATATCAATGTTCACCGATCTAGAAATAAATTCATAACCTCAGTCTACAGAAAACCAACATTCTCTGGATTAGGTCTAAGTTACTTTAGTTTCTGTTGCAAGAGATTTAACCCTAATAGCATCTCAACCTTTATAACTCGCGCCTATAATATTTGTTCAAACTACACTGACCTTCATAGAGAATTTACTTTTTTGCAGTCTTATTTTACAACCAATGGGTATCCACATTCTGTTATTTTTTGTGCCATTAATAAGTTCCTGAATAATAAATTTATTCTAAAATCTCGTATTCAAGCTCTAAGCTTTAATTATTGTGTCTTGCCATATTTTGGATATAAATTGGAAAAATTGAGATAAGACCTCTTAAGGGAAGCGAACGAATTTTCCTACAAATTCTTTGAAAAATGAATAAACATACTTTCGGAGGGAAATGAGCTTTCGGGTATTCACAGCATGTTTATAACATTCAAATAAACGGTTGTAGCTCTATAAATTTTGAAATTTATCCATACCCCCCTTCCCTCCCTCCTCCATAGTAAATTCTTTAAAATTTCATTTTCTCAGCCAATATTGTACATAGAGACAAATGTTTTTTGTTCTATTTGTTATCAAAATATCTACGATAACTAGGAAAGGTTTTTTGTTTTTGCTAAAAAAGAAAAATTGAAAACTTTGAATGTTGAAAACAAATTATTTTTTTTCTAAGTACAATGAAAAAATTTCTAATCAACTTTTCAAAAAAACTCTCCCTAGCATGTTTGTACTCACTTTGCTCTTTCCGATGCAAAAAAATCTTCTCAATAGCTTCAAAACTGTAGGAGAAATTACCTGTCAAAGTCTGTGAACCATATTTTGAGAAAATGTCAGTCAAAGTTACCAAACACCATAGTACAGAGTACACATTATTTCCTTAAGGGAAAAGTTCCCCATAGAATGTCAAATTTTCTTGAGATATTGATTTTAGCTATTATAGGAAGGGTAAGATGTCAAGTACATCCTGTGAAAAAATGAAGTTCATACGTTCATTGGTTCGCCCGCTACGGAGGTTTGAAGTATGGGGGAGGGGAGGGGGAAGTGGTATTTTATCATGTTACACCTCCCTCTTGGCACTTTTTTCACGGCTTGACGTTGCTGTCATCTTCTATGTCTCTTTATTATTGTATAATGATTTCAAGGGTCCTAGCTGACCCAACCAAAAGTAATAAAGAAAAATTAAGATTGTTTAGGTTTCTTTGTTTTTCCTTTATTTACCTTATTTTGGAGGATCGGAATGTGGGGTTTCAAAATGTATCTCCTACAGTTTTTAAGCTACAGTAATGATATTAGTATCATTGAATGCAGAATAACAAGGGCTTCTCAATAACTGACATGGCAATTTATTATTAATTTTTGATCAAAAGTTGTGATGTCATAATCCCCTCAGGGGGATACAACTATTGTATCTATGGGAATTAGCGCTCCCAGGGGGACTATGTGAGGGCCCGAGCTAAGGGTTAGGTAGGCTTCCTTTTTGTTGAAATAAAATAGGCTTTTGTTCTGTTACGGACCATCTTTTTTTGGTTCACTGCTGTCCTGTTTTTTCAACACCTACTACTTTCTTCTTCAACTTTGATCTTGTTTCATAAACTTCTTTCTCATCTTACTGTTTGTATGCCCTTTCTGCATAGATTCCACGTTCCCTAAACTCCATACTAAATGGTGCCTTCCTCCTTCCTCTCTTTGGATTGCCTTTGTAGCGGATAGGGAGGCTTAAACTAACTAATAATCAATCTGTGATGTCATAAAGTACAAAATTTGACGAAAGAAGACAGGCCTTGGAATTTTTTGTTTTTTTCATTTTAAACTAAAAGTTTGAAGAATGCCATTTTAGTTTTTGGAATTTACAAGTATTTCCGCATTCAATGACACCAAAATAATCCCTGTAGCTTGAAAACTGTAGATGCATTTTTAAAAACCTCCCCAAAAATCTTGTTTTCTGTGAATATCTCGTTTTCTATGGGGAAAATCGCATTTTTTCATAGAAAAAATGATTTTAAATTGCATTTTCTATCTGTATACCAAATTTCATTGCTCTAGGTTCAATATTGAAAAAACTTCATAAAGGGGAACTCTTTCCTTGAATGATTTCATATTTTTTTCATCAGAACTTACAAACTAATACACCACTAATAAGTGTAAAACATTTCAGATAAGTCTTCCATAGTTGTAATAAGTCACTACCACTAATAAGTCACTAACACCTGCTGCAAACTGCAGAGGGACTCAAACGGTTTTTCCCTATGAAATATTCAAGAATTAAAAAGAAATACTTCCGTAGTGAAATAAGCTCTGAGGTATTCACAGCATGTTTATAACATTCAAATAAACATTTATTGCCCATAAAGTTTTAAGAATTAACCCACACCCCCTTCCCCCCACCCAGAGGCAAATTCCTTCAAGTTTCAATTTCTCAGCCAATATTGTACATAAAGATGATTAGTTTTTTGTTTCATTCACAATGAACATATCTACAAATGTTCGGAACAGTTTTTTGAAATCGCTTATAATTTTGTTTATAAAATTCATAAATTTTAAAGCCCAATTTTTTATTTTTTTGAAATAAAAAAATTTCTAATCAACTTATCCAAAAACTACATCGGGTATTTACAGACCCACCTTAGTCTTTATGATGCAAAAAAGATTTCCTCCATAGCTGGAGTTGTCCCTCAAACTTGAAAATGCATCTTTGGCCAGAGCGAACAGCTGTATTTGATATTCTGGGCATTTCACAGGACAGACAAGCACAAAACCACTCACTAAGAAGGTCAAGAGACCGCTAAACCTCTCTAATGAATGGACAGTTATCTAAAAACAAAGAAAGAACTTTTGGACCACCAACCAGAGCTTAGCAGAGCCGCAACTTGCCCTCTCTGAGCGCAACTGCAGGGGGAGGGGGGGTCAATTTGGAGGTAATTATGGGGGTTTGGGTTGCCAACACAAGACAAATGACATTTCTACATGATAGAGAGAGGGTTTAGGAGCATTTTCAAGCAAAAATCTCACTTTCAGTTTTGCGCCCCAAAAAACCGTTTGCTTCCCTTAATGCTTTTGACGAAATTTTTCCCGGAATATTCCTTTCGTTTTATTTTAGTTAACAAGCGTACCATTGAATAATTTTTTGATTTAAAGATGTGCTCCCGACCGGCATGCGTTCTTCCCTCGTCTATAATTTCAGTTGTGCGCATTGCGCATCGCAGTATGTGAGTTTCACCCACCAAACACTTATCGTCAAGGTTGCTGAACAGGCAGGTGGGAGTCATTGTACAGGTCCCTTGCTTACCTCTCCTACTCAATCTAGTATCAGACAACATTGTAGTAATGATTCCTGTGAACAGATTATGGACATTAGCAAATTTAAAAAATTAGATACATGTACCGCCAACTTAGACCTACGTATTTTAGAGTCGTTATTCATTCATAAACTCAAACCATCTCCCAACGAAATGCAGAGTGTATACCCTCTGAAAATAGTCAACCAATAAATTACTATTATTATGCTTTTTGTTTGTTTGTTTTTCGTGCTTATATTCTGCGCTTCTGTAATTTTGGGTGTACTGACTTGTTTATCATTTTAATTGCAGACTTTTTATTGAGAATGAGCCTAGGCTCGAAAAGTTCTGAGTAAATGTTTTTAAAGTACTTCTTCTCTATTTCTTTCATTGTAAATTTGCTTCGCAAAAAAGAATTTCTTCAGTATGATATATATATAGGTATCATAATTAGCTCAGTGTATAAGAATTTTTAATTTAGGACAACTTAAGATTATCTAATGTTAAAAATAAATGGCAGTTTGAAAAATTTCATTTACCAATTTTCCAATGTTCCAATCAGCAGTAAGCAATTATGGGGTTACAATAAAAGCACAGTGATGCGATGTTCAAGGTGTGGAGTATTTGAAACATTGGATGTGAGGATGAATGGTAAAGTGTTAAAGAATGTAGAGCATTTTAGGTACCTCGGGTTGGACGTGGCTGCGAGTGATAGTATGGAAGTAGAAGTGAGACATCCAGTGAGTGAAGGCTGCAAGACATTGGGTGCTATGAGGAATGTTTTTGAATGCAGGAGTATGAGTATGTGGGCTAAAAGGAGACTGTTTGAGAGCTTAATTGTTCCAGTTTTGCTGTATGGAGCAGAGTCTTGGGGTTTGAGAGCAGCTGAGAGGAAGAAGCTGGATGTGTTTAAGGAGCATGTTTGGAGTAACAAGAAGAGATAGGATTAGGAATGAGTTGGTTAGGGAGCAGACAGGTGTTATAAGAAAATGAGTAGGCGGATGGATGAGAGTACTTGGTTGGTTTGGGCATGTTGAAAGAATGAGTGCCGAGCGGCTGGTAAAAAAGATTTTTTTATATGTTGGAGGTGAGTGGTATTAAAGTGCAAGGAAGGCCACAGATGAGTTGGATAGATGGTGTGGAACATGCATCGTATGAGAATGGGCTGACTGTTGGCATGGCGAGAGGGATGATTGTGGACAGAAGTGAGTGGAAGCAGTGTATAAGGATGTAATTATTTGACGCGGTCACTGGAAGCCTGCCCGCTTGTGATGGGGTATATGCTGTGTCCTGTCATGTGTGGGGCTAGGCTGCACACAAATGAAGCGGTTGGGGTAAACCAGTTATGGCTGTCGGGCCTGACTGTGAAAAAGGGTTGTGCTGGGCTGCTATTGATCCGGGCAGTTCTGGTGTGGCCTGTGCAGCCTCTCACCTCCTAGTGACAAAGGATGAATGATTGTGGCTTGCTGTTGGCTACCCTTCCATAAGGAAGAAAAGCCTGTTATGTGTATGTATGAGGTTACAATGAAAATGAATCTGTTCCAAACATACTGTACAAAATTTTACTAATATTTGATATATGATCTCATAAATTGATTAATCTGTTGTATTAACACTAGCAATTTGTTTTCCAGATAAAAAATGTCCAACAGTGGTAGTTCCAACTTTCCTCCAAGAGGATTCATGCACAACCCAGGCCATGCTATTTTACCAGTCCCAAATGCCAGTCTTGCTTTTCCTCCTAGTTTGATGGCCCCGGGCAGCTACCCACTTCCACCTGGGCTGCCCAACATGCCAGCCTTCATCAACCTCCCACCTGCTCAAAACCCAGGTATTTTACCTGTACCACCAGTGCCTCTTGTGAGCAATCCAAGCACACTTCCTGAGAGCACTTCACTCCACAGAGATTCTGAAGCCATTTTTGTTTCTGCAACTCTACCTCCACCTCCTTTTCCTTCTAATATTCCTAATTTTCTCCCTTCTATGGTGTCTCTGCCTCCTACATCAACAAGTACTCTCCCTCCATCAATACCTCCTCCACCTGCTGAAGATGGCAGCTTGAGTGCCGCAGCTCCTGAGTCCACAGTGCAAGCCCAAGTGCCTGTGAAGCAGAAAGGGGCTGATGACAAGAATGCTAATAACACTTCTGATTTGAAGGAGGCTTCTTCAACTGTCAACAAGTAAGTATTTAGTGTATAGCAGTGATATTTTTGGTAAATGTGAAGGAGAGGACAATAGTCAATTTTCTACTTTTCAGTGCCTAAACACAGTTAATTAGATCTGAATGAACAACTTTTCTTCTATGCACTTTTTTGGGGAGATGAGTATTTAATGAGTTATAGCGGTAAATTACTTACTGCAACTTCAGTGTTTGAAGCGGGTAGAAATTGTACGGAGGGGAAGACTACAATGGACTCTCCCTTCCGACGCGCTCAAATGATCGAGCGCATTCCAGCCATCAAAGACAAAAATTAACATACCGCCATAACTCATTTTTGAGTGATAACCTTCATTGTGTTATTAACAAAAAGATCCTAGAGGTGGGTTCAGGCTCCGCGGGGTCGGCTAATAATAAATTACAAAGTACCTAAACGTACTCTATCAACTCAAGCTCGCAACGGTTTCTGCTGTTTGAATGACTGGAACTGCTATGGAACACGAAACTAAACCTACCGCTATAACTCGTTAAATACTAGTTTCCCCCAAAAAGTGCATAGAAGAAAAGTTGTTCATTTAGATCTAATTAACTATGTTTAGGCAGTGAAAATTAGAAAATCAATTATTGTCCTCTCCTTCACAAATACCGACATTTTCTTCCGATGTAATGAGTTCGTTACTTTGTATTTGGTGTTAGCATTAAGCTTGAATTTTGCATCTCCTGAAACAGAATAAAAATTTTGATGCATTTTCATTGGTGGCTCAAAATGTAAATCAAAATATTAGTCGGTTAGTACATGCAGCTGATAAATATAAATTCTTTCTCCACAACATTGTTCCATCAGGCAGGTATTTCTTTCCTTCTGCAGCACGTTTTTGATTGCTGTCATTTTTGTGCATTCATCTCCATAAGGATCGTCATGAACTCATTCATGGATCTTTCTTATTTAATGAAGTCAAATTCACTATTTTTCTTTTGCTAATTATGTTGCATATTATTCATCACACTTACATTAATCTCTTGCTCTATAATTTGTAATTTGACCCTAATCCCCCTCAGGGGGATACAACTATTGTATCTATGGGAATTAGCTCTCCCAGGGGGAAAACATGAGGGCCTGAGCTGAGAGTTAGGTAGGCCTTCTTTTTGTTGAAATGAAATGATTTATGGCCTGTTAAGGACCACCTTTTTCGGTTCACTGCTATCCTATTTTATAGCACCTACTACCTTGTTCTTCAACTTTGATGTTGTTTCATGAACTTCTTTCTCAACTTACTGTTTCTATGCCCTTTCTCCATAGATTCTGCATTCCCTTAACTCCATACCAAATGGTGCCTTCCTTCTTCCTCTCTTTGGATCGCATTTGTTGTGGATAGGGAGTCATAATCTAACTAATGATCTAATCTTAGACCCTAATCTTCCTTTTCTACTTACTCTTTCCCTTACATAGGAAGGGCACTTGCTTTGAATGAAGAGCTCGCATACTACTATGTTTCGAAATTTGAGATATTACCATACTGTTTCAATTTTGATTTTTATGATTCACTCACTAGTTGCTGCTGCTGTTGAAGCTCCATGGTTTAAGACTAGAACTCTACGTGTTCAATTTTGTTTACATTATATTGTGGAATGCCCAACTTTTGCTTGCTGACAGTATTGAGTACTCCCATAATGACACAATTTATTTTTCTAGGTCATCAAAAGATGAAGAAGCTGCAAAAACCAAGCCCAGCCCTTCAGTTGCTGCCCCCAAGCCCCTACTAGGCAAGTTGGGAGCCAAGAAACGCTTACTGGCATTTTCTGGGAAAACCTCTTTTGCGTTAAATAAACCAGGCAAATCTGTCACTAAAAATGCTCTCAATGAAGGTGAAGATGATGAGTCAGCAAAGGTATCAGAAGAAGCTGGGTCCTCCACAGAGCCTAAGAAGCCTCAAACTTCCAAGAAGAAGAAGAAAGAGGAAAAGGTGTCTTTTATTGAGCAGATACGAGTTCAGGAGAGCCGCATTCGAGAGGCCCTTGGAGTGCATGGTATGCACTTCAACCCATACACACCTCAGTTTGCTGCCTTTCTAGATAACCCTGAGAGTCTCAAGCGGCTGGAGGAGAAAGGTAAGCATTACATTGAGAAGCTAGAAAAGCGCCGACTGGACGAAGAACGGAGAGAGCAAGAGAAGAAGGAAAGGAAAGAGCGAGAACAAAAAGAAAGAGAATTGGAGAGAATTAGGAAAAGAGAGAAAGAAAAAGAACGAATGAAGGAAAGGGAAGCTAGGAGAGCAAAAGAGAAAGAGTTGAGAGCCAACAAGGAAGCTGAAATTGCTGAAGCCAAAGCTCAAAAGGCATCAAAATTGAGCTCTTCTGGTAACAGAAATGAGAAGCGTGATCACTCCGGTGGTAGAGCTGATAAAGAAAAACTATTTGTTCCACGAAGCTGGAATGAATTTAGGAAGATAAATGCCCCTTGGAATGAGTATCAAAAGTTTGTCAGATCCAACAAGGAGATCCAAAGAGAACGCTCGCTAATAGAAAGTTTGAATGTCCTCAGCAAAGAGAGTGATGATACTGTGTCGTTCCCAGGTCGCATCATTCAACACACTCTAACAAAACCATCCATCTGCTTTGCTGAGAGTCCAAAGTATTACGCAGACTTGTATTTGTCCAGACAGGCAGCTAAAGCCTCCCTTTCGTCTGAAGAGCTAGAAATAGTTGAAAAAATCTGGAGTGCACAACATCTTCAGTGTCCTGATACAATATCAGAAGATTTGCTTGAATTTTCTCAAATGCTTTGGTATCAAGAGAACTGGTTTTCAGCAGATTCTGGGAGACTATCCAGGCAGAGCCTTGGCCAAGTGGCTTCAAAGTGGGATTCAGATGATGAAAATAATGGCCCAGGCAAGGAATATACCCCAGATGTAAAAACAGCCAAAATGGATTACTTTGTTGATCCAGAAGATGGGAAAAATGTGGAAAGTAAAGAAAAAGAAAGTGACATTTCTCATGAAGAGGATGACATGACTCGAAAGGAAGAGACACTTATTCAAGTAGAAAAACGTGAAAGTGAAGAAATGAAATCTAATGATCTTGAGGTTACAGATGAGCGCTCCAATGATGAATCAGTTTGCGATCAAGTGGAACCCGACATGGTAGACGAGTATGAAGCGTTCATTAAAATGGTTGAGCCTGAGCCAAGTGATGGAACTAGTAGTCCAGCAACTGCTGCTGTTGCTCAGCAAGAGATGCCGGATCTTGGTGAAGAAAACGCCAAGCAAGAGTTAGAAAATGATGAGCCAGGTGCTGATAAGCAGTTATCTGATGCTGAACTGAAAAAGTTGAAGAAAAAGCAGAAAAAAGAAAAGAAGAAAGCCAAAAGGGCTGCCAGGAAATTGAAAAGAGCTATGAAGAAGTCGCAAAAGAAGGCTGAGAAGATAAAGAAACAGGCTCTGCTAGCAGAGTTAGAGAAGAACATGGCTGAAAAAAATGAGGATGTTGAGATGCTTCCTGAAACCTTCACTGGTGAGACCATTATGCTTAGTAAAGAAGAAAGTGAGCCAGAGAGTTATTTGGATGAGTCCACAAACTCGAGTACTGGAATCCCCAATGAAGGGAGTTTTGAAACCAGCACATCTTCACCTCAGCCATATTCTCCTTCCTCGGCATATTCTTCTATATCTTCTCCTGACTCGAATTGTTACTCACCCGAGTCAGGCTCTTCTGTCATGGACTCAAAATGTTACACTCCTCCTCCTCTGCCTCCTAAAGAGACTACGGTTGAGCCGCTCAGCTTGTCTCAGTTGCCTCCACTGCCGCCTGTTACTCCGCCACGTAGCTCTGCAGTCTTGTCTGTTTCTTTGTCCAATTCTGCTCTGCCACCTCTTCCTCCAACTACTGATCAACAGCCCCCTCTCCCAGAAACACATATTTCACGTTTGCCTGACCGTCCTCCTTCGTCTACTGCAACTGTAGTGTCGAATGTTGGTTCCTCCATTGCCCTGCCGCTGTTCACGTCAGTTCCGCCTCCTCCCATCCCTCACCTGCCACCAAACCCTCCTCGTCCACTTGGTTCAGTCTCTTCCATTCCACCGCCTCCCATTCCCAGTATTGCTCCGCCCCCCATCCCTACTGCTGCTCCACCCCCCATTCCTACTGCTCCATCACCCATTCCTACTGGTGCTCCGCCACCCATTCCTACTGGTGCTCCGGCACCCATTCCTACTGCTCCTCCACCACCCATTCCTACTTCTGCTCCACCACCCATTCCTATCGCACCTCCGCCACCCATTCCTACTGCTGCTCCACCACCCATTCCTACTGCTGCTCCACCGCCCATTCCTACTGCTGCTCCACCACCCATTCCTACTGCTGCTCCACCACCCATCCCTACTGCTCCTCTGCCACCCATTCCTACTACTGCTCCACCAAGATCATCCATACCTACTTGTATGGTACTTCCTCCTTCCTCAATCTCGACTATCACTGAATCGAGCTCTGACATGAAGCAATCTGCATACAAACCTGGATTTGATTTTGGTGGAACGTTTAAACAAGACTTGATGAAATTGTGTAGCACCATTCCTCCTCCACTACCTCCCTGTCATGCCCAAATTGCGCCTGATAATTCTCAGCAAAGGTTTCCTGTTAACCAGAGCTCTGCTTCTCAACTGCTGGACATACCTATGCCCAGAGTGAGTTTGGATTCTTCATCACACCATGACAGTACGCCCTTGCCGTCTAAGTCAAAAATGCCTGACTCGACACCAAGCTATCCGAATGAAATGAAACTTTCCTCTCAGAATGTGGGAAATAAAATTCAGTCTCCCCATGCAGGAAGCATTTCTTCTCTGCCGGATATCTCAGATCATAAGGAATCAAAAAGTACCACAGTTGGTCCAAAGGAAGCTCGTTCTATTGTTTTCAAGCTTGATTCCATGAAGACGAACTCGAAAATATTGGGAAAAAGTGCCTTAAGTGGTTTTGATGACGATGATCCGAAAAGGAGTAAGCGGCCTTTGCTTCCTTTTGAAGCTTTTGAGCGTTATGAGGAATTTAATACATCAAAGGCATACACGAGTGAAGCAGAATCAGCTCCAGTTAGCCAAGGGCAAACGCCTGATGACAGCAATAAAAAAGAAAACCTGAATGGCTCTGGATTCACTGTGTTTTCATCATTGCAAGACCTGAATAAAACAGATTCCAACAATGCGTCTCTAACTGAGTCGGTTTTGCGGATTGAATCAAAGATTGGAGACGAGAACGTTGAAATGCTTGACTGTGATAGAGATGCATTTGCTGATGAAGGTAGTCAGTTGAAAGCTGAGCCTCACGGAGTGTCAGAAATGCATCAAGAAAGTCCGCTGGGTCAAAAGCAAGATGCACAGAACACTGAGGCTCAGAAAGCAAAAGATGTCTCGCAATTATGTCCGGATGGCTCCATGGAAAGTCAAATGCCTGAGAAACTCACCGAAAGCAAGGAAGAAGCATCACTTGATGACAAGAAAAGCAGATCTCCTGACAGAAGGCATGAAAAGTCGCCTGATCGCAAAAAGAATCGTTCTCCTGATCGTAAACGAGATCGGTCGCCCGATCGCAAACGCAACCGCTCACCTGATCGTAAACGAGACAGATCTCCTGATCGAAAGCGTAGAAGATCTCCTGAACGTCGAAGAGAAAAATCACCTGATCGTAAGAGAGAACGGTCACCAGATCGTAAGAGGGATAGATCACCTGATCGCAAGAGGGATAGATCACCTGATCGCAAGAGGGAAAGATCACCTGATCGCAAGAGGGAAAGATCACCTGATCGCAAGAGGGAAAAATCACCCGAGCGCAAAAGAGAAAAATCACCCGAGCGTAAAAGAGAAAAATCACCCGAGCGCAAAAGAGAAAAATCACCCGAGCGCAAAAGAGAAAAATCACCCGAGCGCAAAAGAGAAAAATCACCCGAGCGCAAAAGAGAAAGATCACTTGATTGCAAGAGGGAAAGATCACCTGATCGTAAAAGAGAAAAATCTCCTGATCGTAAAAGAGAAAGGTCACCTGATCATAAAAGAGAAAGGTCACCTGATCGTAAACAAGAGCGGTCACCTGACCGCCGACGGGAAAAATCACCAGGTCGTCGTCGTGAAAAGTCACCTGATCGCCGACGAGAACGATCTCCTGAGCGTCGAAGAATGAGATCTCCTGATCGTAAACAGGATAGGTCACGTGATCGAAGTCCAATGAGACGACAAGAAGAATCTCGTGATCGATCACCCAGATCAAACAGAAGAGGTCGAGGGGATTCGAAAGAGCGAACCAGATCTCCAGATAGACGAAGTCGTGAGTTTACCGGTGATTCTCAGATGAGAGGGAGGAGTTCATCGCCTGCCAGAGATCGAAGCAGGAGATCACCAGATCAATGGCGATCAGATGGCAGAGCAGCCGATCGGAGTCGGGATCAAAGTGTTGATGGATCACGATCCATGGACGGCTCAAGGCAGGCATCGCCATCAGGCGGTACTACGCAAGAGTCGTCACCCAAAAAAATCCCGTCGATTGTCCAGCTTTCGTACACCGTCAAGTCAGCGGAGTTCATGTCGGAGGAGCACCGTCCTGAATGGAACTACGACCCTGCTGAGCTCGACGAGCCTCTTCTCCAAGAATGGCAAACCCGGAACCAAGCGAGCAGCAACAACGTCCTCATTGATACATCTCTTGCTGGAAATAAGGCCAGTTTGCCTGCTGAGGCACCACCGCTGCCAGCACAAAGCGCTGCTGAACAAACTGAGAGCCAAGACTCGAGCGCGTTCTCACCTTCACCGCCAGGCTCCCCCGAGAGACGTCTGTCTTTAGATGACCGACTGGCCAAGGAACACGGGCTTGTTATACACGACGAGCCTGAGCTGCAGGCTGATGCTGCTAAGCCTGCTTGGAATACCCCAACCTTCAGCGCTTCCGTGAGTTTTGGCTTAAATTAATGAAGTTTTTGTATGATACCCCAACCTTCAGCGCTCCCCTGAATTTTGGCTCAAATTAAATCAGGTTTTTGAGTTAAAATTACGTAGTGTGGTGAAGCTGTGTCTCGTGTTTTGGGTATAGTTTTAGCTTTTCAAAATGCTCCGTGTGACCGAGGTAGTAATTTAGAATGAATTGTTGCGTGGTTATTTTTGTTCTTTGTAATCTCGTGATTGTTGTTATGAAGTGATATCTATTCAGTAATTACATTTTAGGTAAGTTGTTGAGTTGTCTTTTAATTTCTGTTTACTTGTTTTCGATAAAATACTTGATAAAATTCCATTTACTTGTTTTTAATAGAATAGTGAATATAAAATTTCGTTCTTTCATGCTTTCAATCGAATTTTTTTAGGTTTTGTGGATTGCTATTGTTGTTCATAAATTCCGACTGACGATTATAATTAGTAATTTTGTCTTCAAATTTTTTCTCAAAGCATCTATATCTATCCATTAAACAATGGCGCTCTGTATCAATGATTGGTTACTCCACCTGTTGCAAATAAACATACGGAGAAAATTACTGCCTACTGCATGCCAAATTAGATATTTCTAAAGTTACTGTTCAATTTTCCGAGATAATTTCAAGATCCATGTATTCTGCAAATTGTTCACATTTTCCCATCGCGCTTGCTTGCCCGTCCGTCACCACCAAATTGCAAATGTCTTATTTGCAATACTCAAAGAAATATGTATATATCGAGCCTCTGTTGCTTGATCAACCTTTTTGACATTTTTTATCTTCCATAACTCAATAAACGAGTTCTTTTGATTTACTTCCTGAGCATTCGTATGCTTTTCTTACAATTGCCACTCTTATGTCTGTATCTTCGTTAAACCATTTTTGGCGTGAGTTACCTTTCGTAGAGCTTTGTTATTTCATACTTGTTTTCCAACTCCCCGTATCTCGTTCCAAGCAATTTTTCAAACGCTGTACTGCTCTGTCAAGTTCTGTAGTTATCACTTCACTATTTTCCGCTGCTCTCGCACTTTAGGAGCTCTTCATTTTGTACACTACAGTTGCTTTTCCAAATTTCCTCATTTGTGTTAACTTGTTCTCAAATTTACCAAATGGAATTACTCTTACCCGCTGGCTCGTTTTCTCTTATGCACGGCAAAGAAATGATCTCTCGTTTCTCACCAACATTGTATGTTCTCTCTGACCCATCAAGTCTTCAAGTTGAAAGAGTTTCTAATAAATGAGTTCAATTGACATTTCTAAAATCTTTCGTTCATAACGATAATTCTATGTTTTCAATAGCAGTATATGATTAATATCATTGCGGTTCTAGTATTTATTTGCCATCATAATGTTAACACCCTTGAGTTCACCACACCCATAGAGAATTCACTATAATATCTCCAAAAAAATTTCAAGTGCATCTTTTACATGCTTCGATCAACTTTGTGTTTCGCTTTGCAAGCATTAGTAGCGTGATTTGCACTGATGAATTCGTTTTACTTTGAGACATCTTCCTATCAAAAATGTAACTTCGTTTTGTGCGATCTTTCATGTCGTTTTTTTTTATCTTAAATTCGTTTGTAGTATAATATTTTTATAACTGCGCGTGTCTTTGTTCTTTCATAATTCGTAACCTGTTTTCCTTTTTATTAACTTGGCAATGGCAGAGTACGACGCCCGCTTCTAACGCCATTCAAGTAGGAAACATGCTGCAAATTTTGCCTCAAGAAATACCTACTCCGGTGGGCCCACCTCCTACCCCGGTGCTCCCTCCCAAGCAAGTGAGTCTTGAAAATGAGCGCTTTTTACGCCAGCGTGTCTCGATCAGGAGACTCGGGGCTCTGTGTGTGGGTTGTATTTAAATATTCAGGGCCGTAGATCTGGCATAAACGGCTATTATCACTGTAAACTATAACGATTTGAACTTTTAAATAGTTTAATTAGCACTTTTACCTGTGTCAAAATTTATTGGTGATGGAAGACATGCGCACAGTTGTTCCTACACATGCGTTGTTTTTGTACTATGTTTTATTTTGAATTTGTTGATATTTTTTGCTGATTCTTTTAATTTTTCTCTTTCTTTATTTTCGTTTAGTTTTTGTTTTGTATTTTCTGTAAATTTGATTATTGATTTTCTTCACGCGCTTGCCGTTATTGTGACTCTCACTTTAAATCATATTTTTTAAATTTAAAGTCGAAAATGACAGTTTTTCTATTGCATTCACGTTTCAAATTGAATCATCATTTATTAGCTCATTTGATTGTTCGTTACCATTGTATTATCTTCATTTATAATGCTAAATTGTTGTTTCGTTTTAATGGTAAAACTCAAACATTCTCTTCAGCTTCCTCTATCGTTATTCATATTCATGCTCCTTATGAGAACTCTTCATTGATCATGGCTTCTTTCTCACATTTCTCTTCCAAGTATTCCTTTTGAGTTCCTTCACTGCTTGAATTTTACACAATCGCCAATCACTATTTGGTTAAAAGTTCGATATTGATGATTTCCAACCAATTGAGTTGTTTTTGGGTTGCATGGTCATTTACAACTGATTTTTATTTTGCTCCGCAATACTAGTTTCGTGCACTTGCATCGTTTTGACTGCTCACGTATTGCTCCTTAGGATCTCAGCTCTCAGAGTGTCGACCTCCTCGCACGACTCACCGACGAGCTACGGGCCGGGGTGAGTGTTCTCAGTATCGAGTACGGTCTGCCAGGCTTCTTGGTCGTGCTTTCATGGACGTTCCTTAGTAATACGATGTAATGGGACCGTGAATGCAAGGCTTCTTGGTCGTGCTTTCGTGGACGTTCCCTAGTAATACGATGTAATGGGACCGTGAATGCAAGGCTTCTTGGTCGTGCTTTCATGGTCGTTCACTAGCAATACGGTGTAATGGGACCGTGAATGCAAGGCTTCTTGGTTGTGCTTTCATTGTCGTTCACTAGTAATCCGATGTAATGGGACCGTGAATGCAAGGCTTCTTGGTCGTACTTTCATGGTCGTTCCCTTGTAATAGAATGTAATGGAGCCATGGAAACTAGGTTATTCATCAATTTGGGATACTCGGTAGTGTGCTTGAAAGATCTGTCAAGCTTGGAGTTTCCAATAATTCATCAGAAACTCTTGTGTAATATTCGACTTTAAAAAGGGGGGGAAGAAGTAAATACAGACGTTTCTAATTTTCAATTATAAAAAAAGACACATTTTAAATGATCAATGATTAGCATATTTGGGTTCCTGCGACCAGGTGGCTTGCGGCCCAGTATTCCGATCAAATGACCCACTTACTAGAGGGCGGACTTGAGTTTGCTGAATGGTTGACATATTGTAAGCCGTGATGCAAATGTGAGCTGATCCTAGGGTTTCCACATTTTGAGACCGTGAAAATTGGGAAGGCCATTTTTAGAGAAACTAATGTATTCCCCTTGAAACGGTTCCTCTTCTATATGTGGAACGAAATGCGAGGGGTAAGGTAGATGTTTCATTTTCCATACAGCACTGGATTCTAGAATCCCCGTGTCAAATTGTCCGCGTGTTTTAAGCAAAATAGCTTTACAAATATTATTGGAAATTTGAGATGTTCCTTTGATTTTATCGGTTTTTGAGTGTGCTTTGAGTTAATTTTTGCTTGGTAAATTATTGCTGTAACAGCTTTGCTGCATACATCACTTGAGTGTTAATTATTTTCTTTTAATATTCAAACATTTTTGACAGTTTGTTTGTATTATGTTAAGGTGCACTTCATTACACTTTTCCTGGGTGCTAGCAATTAGATTTGTAGTTAGAACATGTATTTAATAAATTGTGGGTCATTCAGTAGACAGCAGTAATGCGTATCCCATCGTGCGCTCTACGCTCTTCAGGTTATCGTGGGATTCCTTTTACTGCATGTAATTTACCTCGCTTGCAGTTGGCAGAGAATTTTAAGCGCTATATCTATTTTTTCTTATAAACATTGTCGAAAGTTTCAACCATGCTCTTATATTTTACAGCTAGTGGTTTCCGCGCTTAGTGATATGGTCGTGTTGGCATTTAATATTTCTTGAATTTTTATTGGTGAAGGTAAGTAGCTTTTTCGGAATCGTCATGCTTGCCTAATGTAGCGATAATCTATTGCAGGAACTCATCTACATCGCTCTTGTACTGTGATGTCTAATTCTTGACAGCTTCTCACCTTGTGTGGTGACTTACCTTGCTGTCAATAGAAGGCAGGTCGCGTCGTCTTACCTAAAACTATAGTGACAATAAATGAGCGGTCCATCTGTAGCAGTGCTTATCCCTACTGGTATGTCCTCAAACATTCATATAGATTTTGTCCTTCATTGACGTACAGTGCCTACACATATGTATTTTTACTACTCGGTTTTTAATGTAATTTTAAAATTTCTTCCTCTGATTTGGGATAAAGAGTACAGGTATTTTGAGAACATAGATTTTTCAGAATATTTAAACAGCACTGAACGAATTTACTGACAATCAGGAAATCAAGTAAGCAAAGAAATGTTAGGGCCAAAAGTGTTTTGCTAAAATTAATATTTGGAATCATTTTTATTTTATTGTACAGTTTGAGTATCTCACGTAGAAAAACTTCCTATAAAGCTTCAAGAGACATCTAAAAGGACGTGTAATTTGAACAAAATACGTTCGGCACAAGCATAGATTTTCCAGATTTTGTTAAAGATGGATATTACGCAGCGAATACAATACCAAAAGAAATATGCAGAGCTATTCAAAAGCAATTGGTTGGAATTCGTCATGAAGAACTAACCTATAGACTAGTTAGTTGCTCAACATGTCAAGGTTCCATGCTCAACTGATGGCACAATGAATAGTTCGGAAGCATCAAGAGACTGTCCCAATCTTCAATCTGCGAGAAGTCAGAGTTCCGCGCAAGATCATGGGTTGCTTTTGATCTTATTTGCTGCGTAAAGTGATGAATGAACCAAGGACAACCCATACATACGTGCAGAAAGAACTGAAGCGACCAGGAGTTCGTCAATGCATAGATTCCACGTTCCCATTTCTCCATACTAAATGATACCTTTCTCCTTCCTGTCTTTGAAGTGCTTTTGTAGCGGATAGGGAGACCTACACTAGTATCTAATCTAAACCACTCATTGGTGTGAAGGGTGATCTCGTCAACTAACGAGTGTCTACAAGAGTGAAAATCCCGTAGTAAGCGAGAAACACAGCTATTTTGAACAAATCGTACGAAATCCTATCTTTTGCGTATCATCAGGTGGGCAGCAGAGTGCCAGCGAATGGAACATCAAAAACTGCCAAAACAGCCATTTCGGACAAACTAAAAGTAATCCAATCTCTCGCGTATCGCCAGGTGGGCGGCAGAGTGGCAGCGAAGGGAGCATCAGGAGCCAGCGACCGTGGAGACGAAGCTGCCTCTAGCGCCAACATCTTGCCGCTGATCGTGGCTGGAGCTGCCGCAGCCGCCGCCTCTGGCTCCAACACGAGCCCTAACGCCGTCGCACAGCTCATCTCGCTACTGCAACAGGTACTGACTGATATTAACTGTTGTTGTACAACAGAGGCATACATTCATTTCTTCCTTCTCATGACTCATAAAAAAGGGTTTATGACGGTGTACATTTTAAAAATTTTCAATAGTCAAATTTTTATTTTCTGTTCAAATTCTTTTCATGAGAAATTTTAGGCTCTCCAATTTGAATAAATTATTCATGAGTATCTAACATATTTAGCAAAAGGTTGTTGGAAAGCGTTGTACCCTGCAATTGTTTCAGTTCTACAGTAACGAGGACTCTGTAGAGTGTTGCCGTGCAGTTGTATTCTTACTGCGCAAAGTTTACATGCAAACTACCCAACTGCATGCTTTTATCGGTCGTAGGAGGAGATCAAACGTGAAGATTATGCTTGCATTTCCCCCAAAAAGTTCACAGCTATACTTTGCTGCGGACTCGTGCGCTTTTTTGAATGGCAAATTTCTGGCTCGTTTTCAAATGCTTTCTGTATCAGTTAATTATATTCTAGTAGGCGATTTTATAGAGCTTTAATTTGAAATTACTTATTGACGAGGTGACATTACTCAGGAAGGTTATTTTATAAATTTTTTATGAGACTACACTTAATTTTTCGAATTCTTAACCAAGACTGCTAGTCGAGCCTCTGCTACGACTACTGAAGCGGCCGCTCCTCCACCGCCTCCTCCCCTGCCCGCGCCGCTTGTCGAGCCGACGGAGGAAGTGAAACAACTACAACAGGAGGAGCTGCTAAAGCAACAAGAGCAACAGGAGCTGCTGAAGCAACAGCAGCAACACGCGCGCAAGCTGCGCAAAGAGCGGCGCGAAAAGCGGCGGTTGGAGCGGGAAGCGAGACGTGCGGCGCGGCGCAGCGCCGAGGAAGAGAAGACTTCGGCCACACGGCAGCCGGACAGCGATGACGAGGATGAAGCCACCATCAGGGTCAGTGGCCACGGTACAATTTAAGCAATTTATTTACTACAAGCAGTACAATAGTAGATTGTTTTGAGTGACTTGGTACATGAGTGACTTGATACAATTATACAATTCATTTACTACAAGCGATACAGTAGTACACCATCAGGGTGAGTGGCTTCGTTACAATTTAAACGCATTTATTTTCCAGAAGCTGGACAGTTGTACACCATCAGGGTTAGTGGTTTCGTTACAATTTAAACGCATTTATTTGCCAGAAGTGGTACAGTAGTACACCATCAAGGTCGGTGGCCCTGGTAAAATTTTAACAATTTATTTACCGTAAGCAATACATTACACCATCAGGGCGAGGGGCCTCGGTACAATTTGAACAATTTAAACAATTTATTTACCACAAGCTATACAGTAGTACACTATCAGGGTTATTGGCCTCTGTGCGATTTGACACATTGACTGTGACCCATCGGTGAGTGGTGCTTAAGTTTTTCCTGCTGCGAAAAGACCTATCGATGGGTCGTTTTAAAAAGTTTTATCAATCTTCTAAAACTAATGGTATCTAATAGACCCAGTTCATGCTTGGTATTTATAAAATTTCTAACAACTTTTGAATTTAAATTTGAGTTGAAAACTGGACTTCAGTTTAACCTATCGTGGTCAACGTGTTAAACGATTTATTTACCACAAGCGATATACCAGTAGATTGTTTCTTAAGTCTATGACAATAGTCACGTTTGAATATAGGTTACTTGGGGGCCCGAATAAGTTCAATGACTTCTAGGGTCTCGTGTGTGTACGTTCGACAATTGTGACGACGGAACGTGATGGGATTTTTCCTGAATTTTTTACGGGTGTTCATGTTTGAATCAAAAATTAACTTTTATACATTTCCATCTCTTGTTGCCGTGCTGAAGTTTGTTTTTCTAGCGTGTATCTATGCTGCAGGAGGCTATCAGCGAGGAGCCCAACCTGGGGTCCCCTGTAGCAGATTACGAGCTGGAGGCAGAGGCGGAAGAGGCGCACGAGGCGTCTCTGAGGCAGGCCGAGGAGGCCATGGAGACAAGGCTCAAAAAGTACATGCCGGCCCCTGCCCCCGACCGTGGCATCCTTATGAGCCCCAACTACAGGTTGGTGAAATACACCTATGTTGATGTTCCCTTGTGTGTTTGTTGCTTTGTGACTTTGTTGCTTTGTGATTTTTGGAATGTAATGGTCTTTGCAAAGTTTCTGCAGAATACGTGAAAAAAGTTGGGTGAATTTTATATGTTCTCAGCAAACTAATTGTTAAAGTGTATATGAATAGTATGGTTATTATGTGGAAGTAAAATAAATATATTTATTGCTTTATACTTTAGCGTACTCTTAAGTTATTATTCATTATTGTGAAGAATATTTTTTGTAGACCAGCAGTTTTTAACAGTTGCTTTGCCTGACATTGTTGGACTGTTAGGGAGCGAAAAAAATTGAATTTTTACCTTTACGAGTGTCCTCAAAAATTGAGCCGCACTCAATCTAGGAAAAGGCACTGTTCACTTTTTTCAGTATACATGCATCTTCTACGGGAAACCAAGCTTAGCTTCGAGTAATGATGAGGGTATAAATTGGGTATGAGAGTAGCTGTAGCTAGCTCTTCCGACTACAATGGAGAGAAGATCCCACATGACTAGTTCTTAAATTCATAATTAAAGCACGCTCCAGTTTAGACTTTTAAAACCGAGCGATTTTGTGAAATGAGTTGTTTTTATGGTTTTTCTTGTACGTCTAGCTAATAGTTCTAGGTTCTGTTCCTTTCTCCTATGTGGATAAATTTACGGAAATAATTTTTTTGAGGGATATTTGTTATGAACTGGATTCTGATTTACGTTATGTCTAAACGCTGTATTTTGGCTATTGAAGTATGAACTTTTTATGACAGAAGTTTATGCCCAGGCTGGGTGGAATTTCCAGATAACTGCATTGCAGATGCGGAACACATTTCATTGTACCAGTACGAGTAACAAAAAATTCAGTGTCAGAAGAGAAGTCCCTCAGTTTTGTGCGCACGTTAACACGTTCCCCTCGTATTGGGCCGCATGTGTACGAGTTCGTAAATTGCTCGTTCATGTACCAGTATAAATGAAAGATATTTCATCTGTTTTGCGACATCTTTAAGAAATAACTATTATAACACCAGGTGAAATGTATTGTGGAATTGTATTTTTCATATTTCTTAGGAATGATAAAAATGTGTTCGAGCATTAAAATCGATTTCCCTATTCTGCCACTCACAACCTAACCAAACCAACCACAGAAACGTGGTGAACGTGTTAACATCTTCACATAGTTTACTCTTGATGGGATGTTGTGCAGAATACACGGAGGCTCCTCCGGCAAGAGCGTGAAGTTTGCTGACGGGGTGTTGCCGGGAGAAGGGACGTCGCCGTCGGGAGGCGAAGAGATACACTCGCCGCCGCCGCCCCTAGCAGACGACCAGGAAGACAGTGGTGGCGCAGCGGCAGCGCGTCCGCCTCGGGAAAAGAAACTCAGGAAGAAAAATAAGCCTCGCACTCGCGCTATTAAACTGGTAAGGTTTGATTGATGGTGTTCTTGTGTTGAGGTTATTGTGATGACTTATTTAGTTTCTTTTTTCTAACTTCGCAACTTGGTTTTCTTGTGGAGCTAAAGAAACTCGGGAAGAAAAACAAGCCTCGCACTCGCACTATTAAACTGGTATACGGTGTTGTTGTGTTGAGATTAGTGTGATGAATTTTTGGTTTCTTCTTTCTTACTTCTCAATTTGGTATTCCTGTGGCGCTAAAAGTTGTTCCTGACTAATCATCTGGTACTGGGATTTTCTATATTTTGATTGTGTCTGATTTAGCTTCAGTATTGGAAGCACATTTTCATCAATATGACTGTAAAAAAATTTCTGCATATTCTTAGCGTGAAAATATTAGTAACATGGAAACGTTACTTTTTATGTACACAGTAGTATAGAATTTTATTGATTGAGTTTTTTCAGTAAATATGATCAGCAAATTTCTTCATCTTTTAACACGTGATGAACTGGAACAATTTATTTAGTAGTCACCATTTTTTGTGAGAATAAGTTAGTATTGTGTTGAAATAAATTAATGGGGCTGTTGAGTTGATAATTAGAGTACGTGCAGCAAGTTTTAGAGCTGGGAGTGGATTCGGGTCACCCGTGTATCAAGTGGTTCTAACAATTTAAAATCTTTGTGCAATCGCTATTATACAGCCTTTGGATTTTAATTTGAAGGTAATAGAAGAGGTATGTTTTGAGATTTTATTTGGTAAAATATTGAATTAAAATTTTTAACTTCCAAATTTGATCAATTTGAAGGTAATAGAAGAGGTGTGTTTTGAGATTTTATTTGGTAAAATATTGAATTTAAATTTTTAACTTCCAAATTTGATCAATTTTTGTGAGAGCACATCTGAGACTGAGGCAACGTCATATTCAACTTTTCCCTTGCTCATTTCTTCTGTAGTTTTGTTCCCAAGTTTCTGAAGTTTTTAATTGTCGTTGACATGTATTGATGGACATTGAATTGCACTCTTTATCACACCTAGCTAGCTCTGTAACTGTGTAATAATGATATCTGTATTTGGTGAACATTTGATGGACATTTTCTCTACAGGATTTTGAGACTTCACATTGAACGAAAAATTGTATTCAATTTACTAAAACATAGGTAAATCGGTTTGAAAGTCCCGTATTAGAACTAATTCGATGACGTTATCAGCCGTCGTACATGCTTTGCTATCTTAGCTACATCAGACGTGCATTAAAAATGTATAAACGCTCTGTAGTCATATTATGGTGCCAGTCCTTCGCTCGTACTGATGTTGATGCAATTAGTGAGCGGCGTGTGTGGTAGACGTGTTCTATAACAATGCGTTAGGGATACGTCCGCTTGGTAATTTTGGAATATAGTTTGTGTGAATCTTTTGTTCTTTTTGTTATCATTATTAGTCGCATTATGATAGTGGGGCAGTGAGCTTTCTAACGGAGTATGTTGTGTTCGGCACAGCTAACCAATGAATTGCCTGCGTCTAGATTCCTGTTTTTAAGCACTGACATATTCTTATTAAACGAGTTTAGGGAATGAATATTACATCACTACACTGAACAAAACTTTACCCAATTGTTTATTTAGATACCGCACGATTTGGCAAAAGAGTTCCTATATTTTTCTGTTCTGCCGCAAAGCGAAGCTAATTAAAGAGGATGTAATTCATTTGATGGATCAGGTCATCATCATAGATATAACGCTCCGAGCTGAGAGTTAGGTAGGGCTTTTTTCAATTGAAATTAGAATAGTTTTTCTTGCTTTGTTAAGCACTATCATTTTTTGGTGCACTGCTGTCCGGTTTTTCTGCATCTCTACCTTTCTTCTGCAACTTTTAATTTTTTTTACAGCCTTTTTTCTAACTTACTGTTTCTATGTGCAATGAATCTTGTGTGGGAACACACCTTGTGCATTGAGTCCTCATTCCCTTAAAGCTATGCTATATGGTACCTACATTTTTCCTTTCTTTGGAACACCCTTGTACTGTTTAAGAAGGTTTAAACTAACTAATCTAACGTTATCTAGTCGCTGTGATGCTGAGGTGCTTAGCATCTCGCTTTTGTCTGCTCAAAATGTGATTGTTATTAAGGTAGTTGAAGTGACACTCTGTTCAGCGAGGCCCGTAACTGATCATAGTGTGTACTCTGCATTTCTTTCTTTTTTCATTATTTAGTTTAGATTGTTTACCATTGTTTTTTTTATGGGGGGATTGCTTTTTCTCCTCCCAAAATATTTGGTTGAATGCATTTTTCTTTGCTAAAATGACGTTCTTTTTAAATCAAGTTTCGCATTTATCTATACAATAATAAGAGCTGCATCTTGCATTCTGCCTCGCTTTGAGAGTGTAATATTTAATCATTACCGCGACCAAATGAAAGATGTGAGGTTAGGTGGGAGTTGGGCTTTCGGTTAGTTCCATCTTTTCTATTTGCTGCGGTCGTTTTTTTTGTAGCCATGTTTTATTTTTCAACTCCTACCTTGTTTCGTAAACTTTTTTATTCATCTTACTATTTCTATGCGCAGAGTGTGGGGGACACATTTTGTGTATAGATTACCAGTTTTTAAAATCTATTGTACATGCTGCCTTCCTTTTTCTTCTGTTCGTACAGCCTTTGTTGTTGTAAGGGAGGTGTAAACTAATTCATGATACCTCAAAATATTATCACAAAACATTCTTCTTTTTTCTATTCTTCAACTTGAAAACCAAATGTTGAGGTTTGGGGATTTTATCGATACGATTAGCTCCATATCACATACAGAATTCAATTTTTTCCTAGCCGTTGACGAATACGCTGAGATACGTTTCCGTCTTTCATTGAAAAACAGTGGGTTAGGAAGGCTCGAACAAAAATCTCACCTATCGAGTACAGTTGCACTGCGATATCGCTCGAGTCTCGGATGCGGTAGGGAAATCCTAAAATGATAAATCGCCAGGTATCTTCTTGAATTTACAAATAAAAGTAAATATTTTTCTGCGTAATTTCTCCTATCTTATTACAATGAAAATCTCATTGAACACATTAAATTGGCTGGTCCATCTCTTTCACGCTCTCAAAGGATGCTTAGTGACCGCGGGTGCTATTAGGATAGATATATTTGTTTGTCATCCACATCTGGAAAATTTATTCCAGAAAAATATCAAATCCGTCGTTTTTGACAGGTCGTGTACACTAGAAATTCAAACAATTCTTGTTATTCCAGTTCGAGGGAGTATCAGAAGCGGACGTGCTGAGCGCCTCACCGCCCCCGCCCCCCGCCTCGCCACCGCCAGGCAGCACGCCCATATTCCTGTATCCAGGCTACTCGCACTTCACCCTCTCGGAGCCAGGCACCGCCATCCTCTACACCAACCCTCAGCCGCCCCCCTCCGCGCCCCACACTCCTAACGGCCTCCCACCACAGGGGGCCCGGTACGATATAAGTGACGGGTCGTCCCCATTCATGGGGGCGTATGATGGCAATACCGTAGGGATGCCGTCATTCCCTGCCATGAATGGGTCGCCCTTCCCTGATGGAGGGTCTCCGTTTGTGTCCCAATCCACGGCCTTGTATGATCCATCAGCAGACAGATAAGTTCACGTGCCTGGTCGTTCGGTTTTTATTCTTTGGTTGAATCTTCAGTGGTGAGATGCTCTTGCTGAAGATCACACCCTCTTGGTTTAGATCTCCTCATTCTTTTGTTCGTAAATTGGCGAGATGTAGGTGAAAATGTATATAGTCTGATAAGTGTTATGTCACAGTTTGAACTTCATGTGTTTTTTTTTCTTGAACATGCAAAATGTTGCAATCATAATACACCTGATAAGTTAAGTATTGTTACAAGGTGCTAGCAGACGATGTGAAATTTATTCACATTTATTTACATTATTCATTGATTGAAGTGAAGAGGGAGAAATTGGGCTGTTTTTTCATCGATATTCAAGTGTCTGAAATTACTTGAAATAACAGCCTTAAACTGGGTGAGTGCTGTCGAAAATAGCATGCTTTTATTGGCACAAATTATTGAATTTCTATTGGATGGTTTAAGCGCTTGAGTCATGTGCGATCGATGGCTGCATTGTTTATTTTTTATTGATTTGTTTGTCCCCTTACATTACATCTGCCACGAAGATTGGTAGTCTACGTTATTGACGTTGGGTTTGTTTGTAAACTATTAAGGAACTTCAGTATATGCTCTTCGTTTCAGCATTCAGTTTTATTGTTTTATTCAAAACCCTGTGTAGGAATTGTATTTTGTTTACATTCATTTGTAAGGTTATCTTTTTACTTGGCCGTAAATTTTCGCCATGCAACTGTAAAAAGTAATTCCTCCATATAACATTGAAAACTTCGTTAGAAAGAGACAACTCTTTTGGATAGGAGAAAGACTCCAGGCAATTTATTTAGTTGTCGGTAGTTTTTACTTCTCCTCAGAGTACATTATTGAATTGTAACTTGAAGTACAATAGATCAGGTGCACATATGAGTACCCTGTAAGACATTAGCGACAATCGGTGGTTGAGGCTTTCTTCCGAAGTATTTCTAGCTGAGCAATAGTTGGGGCTAACATTGAACTCGGAGACAAGTTTGAAAAAATGTTTTCATTTAATCCATCCAAAAATTTGTCATCTTAAAACAAGATGTAATTCGTTGTGAATTGAATGACCTATCATAGACAAAAATATTGAGTACCTTTGCTAAATAACAGTGAACTTGTGTTTTCTTTCTGAACTTCTGTAAACTGGCATATTGTGACTTACATGTTTTTCATGTTTTTATGTTTTAAAAAAGCGCAGCTTTTCTGTAGGAATTGTTAACATTTGTAGTTGAAGTATGATTCGTTATTCATGGAAATTGTGGGGTTAAAAAAAACTTGAAAAATATAACTCATGTGAAGAACTTAGTAGGAGCTTCTTTGTCTGATGATATTATGTCATTTTGACGCGATACCCAGCAGCCTGGGTAGGGATAGAAGCTTGAATTAATATCTTTGACGTTGAATATTGCAGGTTTGATAAATTTGGTGATTTTCAGGGTTCAAGTTTAGTAAAACGCTAATTTTCACACCTATTCATTTATAATATTTATTTTTGCCATTTCATTTCTTAATAACTTATGTTTTAGGTCCCTATTTAACATAACTTGTATGAGTGCTGATTTAAAAGCTTGCCAGAATCCTGATGTCTCTTTTGTCTTGTTGCTCTGCCTGGAAATGCGTGTTGAATCATATTTATATTTTCCTTGTATTCTTTTTGCAGTTTTACTTTTATTTTCCATTCACTTGCGGTGTTCATATTTGTAAATAGATCTGAATTAGCAAAAATTGAAGGGCTGTCTGCGTTAAGTGATTTGAGAGGTAGATAATATTTCTTAGGAAAGGGCTCAGGGGAATTTTCCTTCGATTGTCATTTCGCGTTGAGCTCTCCTTAGCCCATCTTGACAGGGTATCTTGGTGACTCCGCACGCAGTAGAACCGCTGTTGTTGGTCGCTTGAGTTTGTTGTAGTTTTAGTTTTGAAATCGGAGTATTACGTTAATGTTTTTCTTCTTATTTGTATTTTCGTGTGTTTTTGCGTCTTCTTTTGCGATATCACCTCACCTCTACAAGAGGTGCCTACGCTTTACCCAACAGCGTGGAGAAATATTCCTTTGCAATGGAAATATTTATGCATAACTCGTATTACGCCCCTTGTGGTACATGCTACTTGACCTAATTTGAAGATTGTACTGAAGTGATCGGGAAATTGTTTAAACGATGAATGTGTGTAATTCTAATGGTAATAGATTATCGGAACTCGATATTTCTTGTAGGATTTATTTGAGTTTCCAGAGCATCTCGTATGGTTATTTTGTTTGTACTCATCGTCATTTTCTAAGTACTTTATTTTGAAACCCATTGCAAAGGCAGGTATACTTGCTACAGAAACTTATCATTGTGGTGTTGTAGATGAGTGAAATTTATTTCTTGATTCCTTTTCTATAAAGAGTGGCCTATACATTAGCTCCTTTCGAACTTCAGGGCAAGTTTTCTCCCTCATTTCGTTATCTCCGACTTCTGGTTTGTGTAAGAACTTATCTCAGCACTGCAGTGAGCTGTCCCAACCGAGGCTTCTCAACTTTCTCGCGTTCTTACTCGAGTTAGACAGCTTTTTCTCAAGTTGAATGTTTCTGTTGTAATTTCGGCGGAAATGTAAGTGAACGGCGTGATAATTGCAATTCAAAAGTCATCCTTATTTTTAGGCAGCGATTCATTTTTGGCCTGGACATTCATACGTAATTACAGCCTAATTATTCAAGGGCTTATATGTGATTAGGCATTTTTTTAGCTTTCTCATTGATTGTAGGGTATTATGTTTAGATATATTGTTCGTTAAAGATAGTATTTAAGTTTGTTCTTGGTTGAATGAAATAACGAGATATTTCTATGAAATTGAATAAGTGCATTTCAAAATTGGCATCAGCTCTGTAATTGCACATTTGGAATTTTATTCCTACGCTTTTTTTATGAGGATTTCGAGGAGTTAGATTGCGAGGACCATGGTTATAAAATCATGTCAGTTTTAGTACGGAGTCTTCTCACTTCTGTGTGCAGATGTGTGTCCCACGCTAATATCGTATGTTCCACGTTTCTACTGGTGATGACGTTGGTTTGCGTGGGCTCAATTGTATGTGCTGTTTGCTAAATTGGCGTCAGCGCCACTGTTATTGATGGGAGTTCTCCGCGTGAATTCTTGAAGGTAGCGCCACATAGCATACCGTCAGACCAGTGATCGCTTTATTCCTGTCAACTGGAGTTGGCTACTGCAGAAACCTTTCTTAGGGCCCGTTTTTCATGCCGAGGAAATGAAATATAAGTGTGCCTGTCGATGTATCACCAAAACTACATTCGCTGTTGTTGTAAAAACGGACATTTTTGTTAGATGCTTTAGATTTGATTGAAATCTGATTTACATAGCCCTTCAAGGTAACTTAATGCTGCCTGTAAGGAAGATCGTTATGTATCCAAGATTTAGCTTTTGTTGAGCTCTCCGTCATGAGGACTTGTTAACCATAATCTTTTCAGGTTGCGTCTGACACTATGTGTCTCTGTATAAAGTTGAACAAAATGTTATTGTTTCATTAGTTTCCTAGGAAATTTGAGTGTTGAGCAATTTCAATGTCCATTTTTAGTTGTGTAAGCTTATTTATTTGAAGTTCTCAGCCTAAATTAGACATACTAACGTAATCGACGATAAGCTCTACGACCCATTGCGACTGAAGTGCTTTGTGACGTCACACGAATATTTTTCGTGACGTCTGTATATATATATAAATTGCCTATCTTGCGACGTCGCACTGCACCAATAAGCCTTTTATGGCGTCACTTTGACGCAAATGACGTCCTTAATGACGTCTGTTCTAATAACGTTAGTTTGATGTCGAATTGCACGAATAAATTCTCCAGGACGTCACACTGCACGAATGCCATCTTGTGTGACGTCATACTGCACGAATGCCATCTTGTGTGACGTCATACTGCACGAATGCCATCTTGTTTGACGTCATGCTGCACGAATGCCATCTTGTGTGACGTCACACTGCACGAATGTCATCTTGTGTGACGTCACACTGCACGAATGACATCTTGTGTGACGTCACACTGCACGAATGCCATCTTGTGTGACGTCACACTGCACGAATGACATCTTGTGTGACGTCACACTGCACGAATGCCATCTTGTGTGACGTCACACTGCACGAATGCCATCTTGTGTGACGTCACACTGCACGAATGCCATCTTGTGTGACATCACACTGCACGAATGACATCTTGTGTGACGTCACACTGCACGAACGACATCTTGTGTGACGTCACACTGCACGAATGTCATCTTGTGTGACGTCACACTGCACGAATGACATCTTGTGTGACGTCACACTGCACGAATGAAATCTTGTGTGACGTCACACTGCACGAATGACATCTTGTGTGACGTCACACTGCACGAATGCCATCTTGTGTGACGTCACACTGCACGAATAAATTCTCCATGACGTCGCACTTCAGGAATGACATTTTTTATGACGTCACATTGCACGAACATCTTTTATGACGTCACATTGCACGAACGACATCTTTCATGACGTCACATTGCAAGAATGCCATTTTGTGTGACGTCGCACTGCACGAATAAATTCTCTATGACGTCACACTGCACGAATAAATTCTCTATGACGTCACACTGCACGAATGACATCTTTTATGACGTCACATTGCACGAACAACATTTTTCATGACGTCACATTGCAAGAATGCCATTTTGTGTGTCGTCGCACTGCACGAATAAATTCTCCATGACGTCACACTGCACGAATGACATCTTTTATGACGTCACATTGCACGAACATTTTTCATGACGTCACATTGCACGATTGCCATATTGTGTGACGTCACACTGCACGAATAAATTCTCCATGACGTCACATGGCACGAATGACGCTTTGTCACGTCACACTGCACGAAAGGTTTGGTGACGTCACACGGCAGGAATGGCATCTCGTGACGTCACGTTATTTCGTGACGTTGCATACGTCACACTGCACATATAGCTACGGCTATTGGCAATTTCACCCCTGACATTTTGTGACGTCAGACTTCTTAGATGCCGATTTCAGTAACGTCACGTGACGCCTCTTGCGTGACATCACAATTGATACACAAGGCATCGACATGAAAGTCAAGTAGCTGAAAAACGCTGAGGTTTGCTAGTTAATGAAATTTAGAGTGAGAGCCGAGGAATTATAAACGTTATATATTTGTTTTGAACGTTTTCATAGTAGATGCAGAACTTAAAATTTTGCGTTTCGCTAATCGCATCCACGCTCATCAAATCATTTTTACCAGATAATTTTCATAGAACAATTTGCATACGATCTACCCCAAAACTTAGTTTGAACAATGCTAATATACCAATATAAAATAAATTTTCTCTCCTAAGTAGACCAGCTGATTACCAAACGCGCATCATTAGAAAATGCATTCTAATAACAGGTAAAGCAGCCTTGGTACTTCGACGTGAAGAAAAACAAGAAAAACTAGTCTCTCCGCTAGTAAACAAACATGTGGGCAACAAACTGCTGAAATAAAACAATGTAACTACTTTCATTAAAAATACGGACTTTCAAGGACCATAGCGTACGGAAAAATACGAAAATGGCCTAATCAGATGAGAAACCAGCTCAAATCACATGCAAACACACATTTAAGGTACGGGGAAAACTTGTCTTCGATCATTAGGTTATGAGTGAAGAAATGTTCCACTTTGAGGGAGTTTTTAAAAAATTGAACAAATTCTGGCATATCATAATTTTGAGACATGATAAATTAATGAAGAAATTTTTCGTTCTACCGTTTTAAATTTAGGCTAAAATTTTCAGCAAATTTGCACCGAAGATCTTCATTTAAAATATTTATCGAAAAGAATTACGACCAAGTGTCGATATAGGTACAGTAGCAAGATTCGTTCAGAGCGCTAATGGGGATCATTTAGGGAATGAAAATCCGATCAATGCCACAAGGGAATGCAGATTTTTAGATAAGTTAGTTTATGTCTCCCTAACCGCATCAAAGGCATTCCAAAGGAAGGAACGAGGGAGATACCATTATGTATGGACTTGAGAGGAAGTGGAATATGTGGGCAAGGTGCATAGAAACAGAAAGTGGAGAAAGAAGTTTATGAACAGGATAAAAGTTGAAAAATAGCAGGCGCTGAAAATAGGTCAGCAGTGAACTGAATAAAGATGGTTCTTAACAAAGAACACATTTTGTTCCAATAAAAAGAAAGCCTACCTAACTTGCCTACCTAACTTTTAGCTCGGGACCTCGCATATTCTCACTCGGAGCGCTATTTCTCGTAGATACAAAAGTTGTACCTTCGAGAGGAGCAGAGTTCATCCCATCGTGCTGCGTCAACTGAAAAGCATCGAGAGGTTTTAGGGATCGAAAGCAGATACCCACAAGCTATCTGTGTGTAGCAATGGGAAAATGCCCTTTGTATCAACCTGATATCTCTGATCTCACAGCAGGTTTTCAAGACTTGTTCTCGTGTATAAAGTACATATAGTTCATACCTTAAAACAGGTGAGCTCATCGTGAACAAGTGGAGATCAAATATAACGTTACTTTTTTCCAACACGAGAGTCCCCGCGGCATAGGTTGATTTGAATGAACACTTTGACCTGTTTGCTGCCCTCTCACGAACTAAACAACAAAGGTGTCGTAACGCACCAAAAGAGGACAAGAACATGAGCATCGCCTTTCCACGTCAACTGCCAACGTACCCTTCTTCAGCTAATGATGCCCAAAACGATTCTTTTCTTCTATTGATATCAGAAAATAGGTCAGTGTTACGAGCAATGTTTTCTTCAGCAGATTCTTCGTTACTCGCTGTAAAATTACTTTCGTCTTCACCATCAGCATGAATATTCGTGCCGAAGCTATCAGGGGGCAAAAATCCGGATTTTCGAAGCAGATTCCTTGCTTTTTGGATGGCGTTGTCCAAACTGTCATCGCTCTGCTCTGCTTCAACTTCCAGACGCTCGCACTCATTTCGAAGAGAAAAGTTGTACTCAGCGTTCAACTGCATGCTCTCTAGCCTGAAAAAGAAATTGAATTAAAAAGCTGAAACATAATATCAAATTATCCAATATTTGAAAATGGAAATAGCTCAATTATTCTCATCAATGAATAGGCGGCAAGACGGGCTAGCATCAATAAATAAAATGAGAAAAATGAGCAGAAATCAGCACTACGAAAGACGAAAATTTTGGGCTTTTATCAGAACTCAAGATCCAATTGTATTGATTTTCTAGGCTTGAGACTCGATTGATGTTGCAATGATTTGAAAAATGTTTTTAACGAAGAAAACGGAATTCAAATTTGTTTTGTTTTTAAACATCGTATTCCATTTTTTCATTCCATAAAAACGTATTCCCTTACGTTTCTGACAAAAATTTTACGTAATAAAAATGCTAGAAATTCTCTGCTTTCTCACTACAAATTGCTTGAGAACTGGAAACAGCGGGTTTAAGGTTCTTAGATCGATTCGCCCTAAGAAAAACCCAAAATTCAACTTGCCAATTTGGACCTTTTCATAACAGAATTTCATAAAAATCTTATGGGATATTTTGAAGAATTTTTGATCAATGAATGTTTTGCTGGTGTACAATCAATTAATGAAGTTATCAAAAAGTTTTATCGTTTTTGGAAACAATGAATGAAAAGGTGAAAAATATTGCAACCTTGAGTTTTTGACAAATAATAGGATATAATAATATATTAGAAATTCTCTGATTTCTCATTAGAAATGACTTGAGAATTGGAAAACGTGGTTTTAAAGTTATTCTCAGATCGATTCGCCTTAGGAAAACCCCGAAATTCAACTTGTTGATTTGGACATTTTCGCAACAGAATTTCGTAAGAGTTTTAGGAGATATTTATAAGAATTTCTCTTCAAAAACTTAGTTTTTCCTGTTGTACAACCAAGTATTGAGATTGTCTTAAAGTTTCATTGCTTTTGGAAATATTGCATAAAAAGGTGAAAAAAATTAACGTTAGAGTTTAACCCCTTTATATAAATTAGGGTTTAAAATAAATATTTACAAGTTGAATGAAATTCTGTCCATGAATAAATATTCGAGTGCAGATTTCAGAAAATGCACCAGTTCTTAGAATTTCATCGAAAATTGTGCCCTAGCAAACATGCACTATTTTTCATGGAAATTTGGTAACAAAAATTGGTGTTTCATCATTTTCCACACCACATAGGGTGCCTTTTACGCGTTTAATAATCAAAATTAATTTGTTTGTGCATAAATGACAAGCAATTTTGGACTATTTTTGCATGCGATTTTTTTTTGTAAAAAAAATATTGAGGGTATCTCCTAATGGAAATTTAGGCTTTAAAATAAATACCTGGAAACTGAATGAAATTCTGTCCATGGATAAATAATAATAATGATGAGGGGTGTTGATACAATCAACATTAAAGCGCATCCTTTACTGCTCCCCTCTACGCATGTCATCTGCGACCGAAAGATTAATTCAACAGTTTATCTTTAAAGGTAAGGCAACTGCAAAACAAAGCTACAGAAATATTTAAATTAGTCCATAAACATCTATCACACGAAGAGAGTTCATCAATATCTTAACGTCTAATTGGCGTCCCAATACCGTCTCGACGGTGGGCCGTTGTAGCGTTCGGCAAGCCTTAATACAATTCCTACTATTTGTGAGGTTTTCACATTCTACGATTAGATGTTTGACAGTTAGTATTGAGTTATTGCGAAACTCGCATACTGGTCGGGTATTTCATTGTTCATTAGGTAGCCGTACGTTAAGAATGTATGTCCTATTCTGAGTTTTTTAACTATTATTTCCTCTTTGCGTGATATTTTACCTAAATCTAACTCCGTTCCTGGTGATGGTTGTATTTCCCTTAACTTGTCTCTTCAGTTTTCCCACCTAGTTTTTCATTGGTTAATCATGGCTGGTCGCATTAATGGTTTCTAATCTCTGAGTGGCAAATTAAAATGAATTCTTCGAGTTTTCGAGATGCGTTCTTGGCTGCAGTATCTGCAGCATCGTTATCGCCTATTCCGATATGGGAGCGGATCCAGCATATGTTGATGGATTTGCCCCCTTTTTGCACATCGTGTATATAATGTTATATTCGGCGTAGCACTGGGTGGTGTGTTTCGTAATTTAGGCCATTAACGACACTTGAGTGAGCAGTAAATTACGAAGTTGTTATCTCTCTTGTCTTTGACGATGTTAACCCTCTACCGCCTCACGTTCCCCACAGGGTACACTCAATAAAACTGCTCGTATATTTTATTTCTCGTCAAGTAGATGCTCTTATGTATTTTTTGAAGTTCACTGCCGAGTTGCAGTTCGTCTCTAATGTGATGTTGGAGACAACCTGATGCTAGAGCCACGTCTAATAACGGTGGTTATAATACCGGCAATATGAGTAGAAAAATTAGGCGGTAGAGGGTTAAGGGCCAAGTGGATGGTGTGTATTTCGGCTGAATATATTGAGGCCTCTCTCGGAAGCGTTGCAGTGCGAACAATGGTGCCATATACTGCTGCCGCTCCAGCGCCGTTCTCTCCTCGTGAGCCATTTGTGCATATCGTCACATATTCATTAAATTTTCTATTGCTATTCTTTTAAACTCTTGGCGGATTATGTATTCGAAAATTTCGTTTTTAGAGAATTTAGTTAGTTCTGTATTTATGATTGGTTTGGCTAATGCCCATGTTGGAGTATCAATGTTTAATAGTCGATATGAAAAGTCTGGTTAAACTCGATTTTTTTGCAAGCAAAATTTTTCTATTAGTATTTGCATTTTGATAGGGAATGTTTTGGTTATTTTCCTATTTTGGAATAGTCGATTACTCGGCGTTTCAGTGTAATTGAAAGCGGGGTTTCCGTGTTGATTTCGAACTTTGTAGTAATAACAGAGTAAAAGATAGTTTTGTCTAATATCGGGTGGCATTTCATTGGAAATGTCTAGACTATTTGTTGGGGTGGATCTAAATGCTTCTGTAGCGATTCAAAGTGCTTCGCACATAATTGACTCTAGGGGTTTCAAAGTGGTTCGACTGGCAGTATTATAAATTATTGATCCGTACTCAAGGATTGATCTTGTCATGCTTCTAAAGATTCTGAGGATCGTGGTCTGGTCAGCTCCCCAGCTTTGATATTGTGATGTCCGGGTATGATATTAAAATGTATTGCTTTACTTTTGTTAGGTGAGAATTTGAAGCCATGATTTTGAGACCACTTAGATATATTATTAATACAGGATTGCATTTTGTTTTGAATGATCTGGAGGTCTTGGTGGCGGTATCCGACTTGCAAGTCGTCAACATATAGTGAGTAATGAAACTTGTTGTCCGGTGGAATCGGTTTAGATATGTCGTTTATGTTGAGGGCAAATAATGTAACTGAGAGAACACTGCCTCGAGGGACTCCGTTTTGCTGTTCGCAGATGCTTGAGTTATAGTTATCTATTCGGATACTTGGTGTTCTACGTTGCAAGAATTTCGCTATGTAAATTGGTAGTCTACCCGAGTCCAATGTCAAATAATTCACGTATAATCCCAAATCTCCACGTTCTGTTGTTAGCTTTTCGAGATCAAAAAACACTGAAATGAAGTATCTTCTGTTTGTGAAAGCTAATTTTATGGTTGAGTCTAGTCTGACCAAGTGATCTGTAGTGCTACGCCCCTTTCTGCATCCACATTGCGCTTTAGTTATTATATTGTGCATATCAAGGTATTCTATCAGTCGATTATTGATCATTCGTTCCATTAATTTGCACAGACAGCTCGTAAGTGCGATCGGTCTGTAGTTATTCGGTTTACTATGGTCTTTTCCAGGTTTTGGGATTGGTATTATTATTATCGAGTGCTGCCATTGTGGTGGGAAGCAACCCGTTGTTCAAAATTTATGAAAAATGCTCAAGACGTGTTGTTTAGCCGTTACATTTAGGTGTTTGATCATGTCGTATGTTATTTTGTCATTTCCAGGTGACTCAGTTTGGTTTTTTCTTAAGGCAGATTTGAATTCGTGCATATGGAACGTTTGGTTATAGATTTCCAAGTTTAGATTGATTTGGAAAAACAATAAATCAGAAAAAATTGAAGATATTATAAGGGCCTCACCTCTCCAAGATATCATCCAGTTGCTGAAGGTGACGTGGCCAGTCGTTATCTGGAGTGTTCAGCTCCAACGCTTCCTGCGGCCAAAACATTCGATTAGATGTTAATTTAAGCCTCCCTAACCGCAACAAAGACGTTCCAAAGAGAGGAAGGATGAAGGCACCATTTAGTATGGAGTTAAGGGAATGCGGAATCTAAGAAAGAAGTTCATGAAACAAGATAAAATTTGAAGAAGTAGTAGGTGCTGAAAAACAGGACAGTAGTGAAGCGAAGAAAGATGGTGCTTAACAGAACAAAAAACATTTTATTTCAACAAAAATAAAGTATACCTTACTCTCAGTTAGGTTCCTGCGGCCGAAATAATTCGTTGGTTTACAATGCCTGAAAAAAGGTTTTTTGTTTGAATAAATACCCTACCTTTCATTTCGGGATCTCCATATTTCCTTAGGGGCGCTACTTTCACATAGATCCTATAGTTTTATCCCCTTGAGGGAAGAGCAAAAAGAATAGATGCGGTGAAAGAAACAAATCCTGAATGTTAAGTAGCTAAGGCAAGAGAAAATGTCTGGTTGAAAAAAGATCATACTCGTCATTAAATTAGATTAGATTATTAGTTAGTTTAAGCCTCCCTATCCGCAACAAAGGCGATCCAAAGAGAGGAAAAAAGAAGGCACCATTTTGTATGGAGTTGAGAGGAACGCGGAATCTATGCAGAAAGGGCATAGAAACAGTAAGATAAGAAAGAAGTTCATGAAATAAGATCAAAGTTGAAGAAGAAAGTAATAGGTGCTGAAAAAACAGGACAGCAGTGAACCGAAAAAAAGATGGTTCTCAACATAACAAAAGCATTTTATTTCAACAAAAAGAAGGCATACCTAACTCTCAGCTCGGGCCCTCACATTGTCCCCCTGGGAGTGCCAATTCCCATAGATACAATAGTTGTATCCCCCTGAGGAGAACCCGTGATTAAAATTATGGTAAAAATATAACAATGATTCAAAATATAAATTTTGGCAAATAGAAGCAAGTTCCACACATTTCTTTGATTAGCTGATTTTCAGAATGCCATCAATTTTGTTCTGTACTGTATAAAGATTATGCTAAAAAATATGTTCTCTGTATTACGTGTGCTCTTTACCGCAAATTAAAGCTCCTAGTTTTCAAATGCCATCAAATGCAGATTAGACATGAACATTAGTTCATGTCCGGGCACTGTAAGTATTTGCAACACAAATTCCTCACTCATTTTTGCTAGAATAACATTATTCGTGATAATTATTTTTAACGAAAAGAAAAAACAAATTTTAGACCACGAATCTTAACGAGTAATTGTACAGGCACCAAGTATCGCAATTAAATCGTGTAGCTGTGCTACGGATCTCACCTTATCATACACAAACAGTATAGGATGGGCGAGGCGGGGCACGATTTTAGCACCGACACATCTACTAGATTAGCTTGCGTTTGTTACTACATGATTAGTTACATGATTTCTCAGTCACAAAAACGCAATCTTAAAAGAGCAAAAAGAAAGGACCATTTAGTAATGACTCCAGAAAACGCATGGAACTATACACTATACCCTGCGCATGGAAACAGCAAGAAAAGATAGTGAAAAAAGTTTGACAGCTGAAAGAATCAGAGTGGCACAGAAAATGAAAGTCCCAAAAGCCTATCTACAGCTGAGGGAACCTAACTGTCTCCCTCCTGGGGGCGCCAATCTCCCTAGCAAACGATAAACAAACTTAACGAACTTAAACTACAGTCTATCCAAAGCCTCTTGAGAGGGAATGGTTTACTGTCAACGCAATTAAATCAGACTTAAGGAGAATGAGCTTTGTGAACATTTTAGGTTGTGTGGGTTTACTAGTAAACTGGAAAGGTAGCATTTTATATCTAAAATGGCTGATTTTTTTTTTTTCACTCCTAACTATGGAGAAAATGCATTATAATTGCATCAGAGTTTGTCATTTTTTTGAGCACAGCGCGTATATTCAATCATTGTACCGTATGTCCCACAAAAACTTAAACCGAGTATTTATTTTCTCGTATCAGTAATACCCATAATTATTATAATACCGTATCGGTAATACCCGTAGTAATCAGTAAAATCGTATAATTTTGCTTGAAATTAAATGCTTATGGTATTCTTATGATGGTATTACTGATACGGGAAAATAAATACTCTGTTCGGGTTTTTGTGGGACATGCTGTATAGTTCTAGGGAATAATAGTGTGGTTGAAAATATTTTATTAGAAGTACACTGAATAACAATTCCATTCACAAATTGAACGTTATGGACAATCGTAGAAATACTTTATTTCTACAGCTGTAAAATTTGAGACGAGCACATAATCTGCTCCAATTTCACTGTATTCTCAAACAAAACTTAAAATACTTAGTGAAGCGAAACTTTACAATTTTCTTCATTATTCTCACCTACCCTTGACAGCACTTCGCTCTGATAAACTTACAACATTTTTGTACCATTCTAAAACTAATTTCACATTCAGTTAAGCATCTGAATAAACTCTGCACTAATTTCAAGCACAGCTCAACATTCGTGTGTCAGTGAATATTTCTATTAGACAATCCTCCACATGTCTAGCATATTTCCGTGTCTGTTTTAAAATTTTAATGGTAATTTTTCGCAACTTTCAAACATCACCACATTTTAGTCTGAACCTTTTAGTTTTGTTAGAGTTTTCCAGGATTTGTTGAAAATGAGAATGGGGCACAAACTGTTCAAGCTGCACGAGTTTTTGAAAATTTCGCTCACAATTTCATTCTCTGTGGGCTGTTACAGAAGCTAGACACACTAAGTATCAAAGATACACTTAATTAAATTAGATTAGACAAGCTAGCTTAAGCCTCCTTTACCACAACAAACGTGTTCTATTAAGAGGAAGAAAGAAGGCACCATTTAGGATTAATTCTAGGAAATGGGGAATTTATACACATGGTGTGTTCCTGCACAAGATCCCCAGCGCATAGCAAAAATGAGTTAAGAAAGAAATTTGTGAAACAAGATAAAAGTTGAAGAAGAAAGTCAGAGTTGCTGATAAACAGTAATGAGAGGAATGAGCACTGAGCCGAATTAAGATGGTCCATAACAAAACAAAAATTCTATTCTTATCCAATTTCTATAAAAAAAAACAAGGAAGGTCTACCTACCACTTAGTGCGGGACCTCACATTTTCCTCCTGGAAGAACCAAGACCCATAGACACAATGGTTGTATCCACGGTAGAGGAAACAAGGTAGGTTCAAACCAGTCTTTTTTTCGTTGACAGTGTGGTTGGCTGACGTTACGGCAACGAACCAATAGCAGCGCTCATATTACATCTGGTAGCACTGCTACCCCTAAATCTGGCTCTACTATTGGCCAAACGACATTGCGTTTCGGTGACGTCATAAAGTTTGTTTGCAATGAAGCGTTTCCATTGGCTAGCCGAACAAGAGGTGTATTTTCTCCCATAGAAATGACCCTACCTTGTTTCCTCTACCGTGGTTGTATCCTCTCCAAGGGGAGATATATCAATAAAGCATTTACATAATACACCTAATACCAACCCTTACCAATACATTATGAAGAGAGAACCAAATATCATTCGCTACTAAGGCAGGTACAGAATAACTAGGGCATATAACCATAGAAAGCCTAGAGTACACGGCCCGTCAAAAACGACGGGATTCAATACCTTTCTTGAACAAACTTTCGTTCGAGTGCAGTTTCCTTGCGTAAGCTCATTTCAAAGGCAACTTATTTTTCCTGTGACAGTAATAAACACTTCGAATACAGTATATTTTGGCCGCAATAAAAGTAGTTATAGGCATTCGTGTCATATCCTAGGTACAGAAATTCAGTATTACTTAAAGCAACTGCGAGCTTGTGCATGTATATTGTAATACGCAAAACCCCGCTGAACTCGGTATCCACGATACTCGTATAAGGCTCTAGATATCTCTAATTTTTTTTTAAAGTGACTTACTATAGTACACTTGTACAGCAAAAATGAGTATTAATTTACCGGTGAACTGAATCCAAACCGTCAGTGCTAATTTCTCCTCATCTAATTTTAAGAGCGTGACACGAAACATAGAAACACAAGGCGGTCATTTTTAGTAGTAGACTGGCGCAATGCAGCACCTGGTTGAGCAGTAGCGGCACCGAATATCATTAGCGACTAGAACAGGCACAGAGCATCAAGATCATAAGAGCAAAATGACGCGCAACACAGCACCTGGTTGAGCAGTAGCGGCAGGAGTTGCTGCCACAGCTGGTGCCGCTGCTTCTCGTCCTGGTCTCGCGTCTCATGTTCCCTGCGCCGGGGCCTCGAGCTTCGTTGCTCAGACAGGCTGCGGTGACGATGTTTTCGTCGCCGCCGCGACGATCTAGGTTGCGAGTGGCGTACTTTTGAGGGCACGGACAACACGCCGCCGGCAGAAGATGACCTAGCGCCGATCTTTGAAGCTCGTCCTGAAAAAAGTGCGTTGTCAGTTTATGAAGTACGTGCTGAAAAATGGTGCTTTTTGTCAGTTAATTAAGTGTGTGCTCAAAAACAGTGCTTTCTTTTTGTTTATGAAGTGTGTGCTCAAAAATAGTACTTTCTGTCAATTTATGAAGTACTACAGGAAAAGTAATTCCTATCAATTATGCACCCACGCGCTCATTCGACCAATGAGAATTCTAGTATCAGTGTAGCAACATGTGCGCTTGCTAAATTGGAAGGGGTGTTTTGGAAATAATTAACTGCAAATAGGTTAATAAATTACGATCCATAAAAATATCAGAAACAGACCACGCTTAGAAATATTTTACTAGTTATTCAAATGCGGAGAGGTACTCACAATTTTAAAGAAATTATTGCCCTAACAAACCATCGAAGAATTCCTGTAGAAAATTTGATGCTTTACACGAGGACTTGATGAATATAAATTTGCAGCACTAAAAATAAAACAAATACAACTCAAAAGAAATATCACTAGATAATGAAATAAAAGAGACTCAAAAGAAATATTTTTCTAGCACAAATAAATTGAATTAACACTTTGACCGTAACGTGCACCACCGGTGCCCACGGTGACGATTTTCAGATTAGATTATTAATTAGTTTAAGCCTCCTTATCCGCAACATATGAGATCCAAAGAGAGGAAGAAGTAAGGCACCATTTAGTATGGAGTTAAGGGAACGCAGAATCTACGCAGAAAGAGCATAGAAACAGTAAGTTGAAGATGAAAGTAGTAGGTACTGAAAAACAGGACAGCAGTGAACCAAAAAAAAATGGTCCTTAACATAACAAAAACATTTTATTCCAACAAAATTGAAGGTCTACCTAACTCTCAGCTCAGGCCCTCACATTTCCCTCCTAGGAGGAGAGGATTTTCATAGTGCTGCTGACTGACCAGTAGTCACCACCTCAATTATCATAAATACTTAACACGTTCACTGCGTATTGGGCCACATGTGTACCAACAGGTAAATTGCTCATTTACGTATCAGTACAAATATACACGACATTTGATCTGTTTTGCGACAGTTTTTAAAAAATTTTTTTATCAAACGAGAAGAAATGTTATCGTGCAATAGTGTTTTTCATATTCATTGGGAATAATGAAAATTTATTCAAACTGGAAAATCGATTCCGCAATTCTGCTACTTACAACCTAACCAAACCAACCGTTGACAGCCGCGGAAACGCAGTGAACGTGTTAAAGTAAAATGAAGGCATGATCCAGGTAATGTTTGCTAATTTCAAAATTAGTTACAACAATTTGCTTTAAATTTGAGTAGAGTATTTAACTTCAGTGAAGTGAAACCTTCAAATTTTCACCATGATTCCAACTTACCCTTAACAGAGCTCAGCACTGTTAACCTTACAGTAATTTTGTAACACTGTGACCGCAATTGGTTAATTCCAGTCAATGTCTTAAATACTGGAAAACTACCCGAGGGTTTCTGGCTGCTGATGAGATGTGATAGCGAGTCCTCAACGAGCAACATGCGGCGGCCGCGCGGCAGCAACAAGCTCTTGGCAGCGGGTGCGCTTCTCTGCACAGCACGGATATTGCTCATAAAACATTGTTTTAAAAACTGATCTGTTAATAGCTAGTAGTTATTTTAAAATGAGAGATGTTGCCAGCTAGAAGTTGTTTTTAAATGAGAGATGTTGCTAGCTAGAAGCTTTTTTAAAATGAGAGATGTTGCTAGCTAGAAGTTATTTTTAAATTCAATATGATGCTAGCTCGAAGTTAATTTTAAATGCAATATGTTGCTAGCTAGAAATGCTTAGCCCCTCAGTCACACATAAACATTTCTTTAGAATGAGATATTTTACTATCAGTTAGAAATGCTCAGCCCCTTAGTTACAAATGCAATCTACTTTAAAATGATATATGTTGCGAGCTAAACACGCTTAGCTATCTCAGTGAGATGAAATGAACACTTCTTTAAAATAAGATGTGTTACTACTAGCTAGCAATGCTTGGATTCCTCAGTCACACATAATTCATGTCTACACTTGCAAACTGATTACAAATGGTTTTCGAACACATTTTAAATATTCTACAGAAATGAAAATCTTATCAAACACTCCATGTTATACTTTAAATTACAACTTCAGGGTAATGTGTCTTGAAGCTCCAACACTTGAATAACATTACTCACAGCAGTGATAATTTAAATTTTACTATACACTATGTCACTCAAAATATCTCCAACCATGAATGCTTGCAACAAAATGAAATCACATCAAAGATATTCGAATATGAATTTTCACTTCCCAATTGATGTGTTCTCGGAGGTAAAGGCAACAAAATCGATTTCTGGTGTTTGAAATGTCACTCGTCTTCAATATTTCAGACTGACGCCAAACGTTGAAATACAGTGTCATAAACCACAAGATATTCACAGAAACACACAAAACAACAGTGTTCTCATCATCATTTCTTAGCGTATCACTCAGGAAATATTTAACCAACAAGAGACCACAAACAGCACAGCACTAGCTGCTGTTGATGATGGGAAAAAGACATAAGTATAGAATATTCCAGACTTGGTATTCCTTAGCAATATCTCAATGATTTTTAAAAAATTCTTAATAAGCTTCATTTCCACTCAGTTGAGGGAACTATCAGAGAAACTCAGTTGAGTGAATATCCAAATGGCACCACAAGAGCACTAAGTTTTACTACCTTGGTTGCAATTACAAGAACATTATACAACCAGAATTTAGTTGCAAAGCATCAGCAGCAAAGCCACACCACCACAATTACACTGGCAGAGTCATGAAGGCACAAATGCTACAAACTAAGAAGAGTTTTATGTTGTCAGTTAACAAGAAAACTAACTATTGGAAAAATTTACCTTCCCACAGTTTCTGCAGCGTGTTTATAGGTCCTGAAAATGAATTTCTAATTTTATGATGAAGCCCAAGCTCATGGTAAATACTATTCAACTTTGAAAAAGAGTTGCAATGCTAAAATGATATCAGTGACCAACAATTTGACAATTTTATGCAAGAGAAATATGAATAAGTTAACAAAAAAAAAAGATTTTCATGTCTAGGACCATGAATTTACATCAATGTTTTGCCGTTTGCAAAGTCTAACTATAAATGAAATAGCAAGGATAGTCACTTTTAAAATAGACATTATTACTTAGCGAGTTTAATATGTCAGAACTAAAAATATACACGAAAGATGAACCTTTCGACCACAAGGGTCATCTTCAGCATCTGGGGAAACAGTTATTTTCACAGAGTTAAAAAATAATATATATACATATGTATGGTTAACATTTGTGATTGCTAACTGGAAATTTGCAAGTGATAGGAATATTGAGTATCATTTAAAACCGGTTTGCCTTTCGTGATAAAAAGAGACTCTAAAATACGAAGATCTGTTTGACTAGAAGAGGTTGCAATTATCTGGAAATCGTCTAAACGAACAGGCAAGTCGCATTTTTCTGCATGGGCACGCACAGAGGATTGAGGGGCAGAAGCAAGAGAACTATTTGTTCAAAAGCTTCGTCTGGCATGCTCCGCTATACGAATACGCAAAGCCCTTTTTGTGGACCCTACGTAATCAGACGCACACAGTGCACAAGGATATTTGTAGATGACTGAAGAGAGCAAAGCCTTTGGAAGCTTATCTTTGTAATTGAAAAAAGAATTGATTTTGTACGAGTTAACTAAAATTATCCGAAAATTAATTTGCATGAAATGTTTTGATAAAAGCGTCAGGAAATCTTTTTAAATTTTTCAGATTGGTAACCGAAATAGGGTATAACAAAATAGATATCTTTTTTTCTTACTGTTGTCATGGGTAAGCGGTCACAAAATTTTGAATTTAAAAACTTCTTGATTGAGGAATGTATGAGCCAAGCGGGGAATCCATTATTATGGAAAAAGTTTATCAAAAATTCTACTTCACTACGAAACGACTGAAAACTTGAACACACACTATACGCTCTACATAACAGAGTTCAAATACTATTCAATTTGAAACGAAAATTACAAAAACTATAGAAACTCAAACCCAACCCAGTAAATGTTTGCTTGCGGTAGACAGAGCTGTGAAATTTGTTATTTTGGCGAGTAATCATAGAATCCAAAAATGGGAGACAGTTTTCTTTTTCAAGTTCCATGGTAAACTTAATATTCGGATGTTGAGAATTCAAGTAATGTTTCAAGAATTCAAGAATTCAAGTTGATGAAGAAAGTAGTAGGTGTTGAAAAAACAGGACAGCGGTGAACCGAAAAAAAGTTGGTCCGTAACAAAACAAAAACCTATGTTATTTTAACAAAAAGAAAGCCCACCTAACCTTTAGCTCGGGCCCTCACATTGTCCCCCTGGGAGCGTTAATTCCCATAGATACAATAGTTGTATCCCCATGAGGGGCCCCACGTTCAAAGAACAAGGACCTTAAATGAAGAGCATCCTCAATTACCAGTACAAGATCACACTTTACTTTGTTTCAAAAAATAAAAAATGAAATGAAAAAAAAAATCCAACTCAGATAAATTTGCTTGAATGACCTCTTTCAACAACAATCCATTAAACCTTGCAATTAGTGTGAAAATCCTAACAGTTGTATAACTTTCAATTCATTACATACACACATATACCAGGCCTCTCACCCCTATGGGAGGGTAGCCGACAGCAGGCCACAATCATCACTCTTAGTCACTAGGAGGCGAGAGAGGCAGCACTGGCCGCGCCAGAACTGCCAGGATCAGCAGCAGCCCAGCACAACCATCTTCCCGTTAGGCCCGACAGCCAAAGCTGGTTTACCCCGACCGCTTCATTGAGTGCAGCCCATCTCCCCGCACAGGACAGGTCAACCCCATCGCACGCGGGCAGGCTTCCAGTACCGCGCCAAAAAAATAAAATTGCCTTCTCATGCACTGCCCCCACCTACTTCTGTCTGCAGTTATCCCTCTCGCCACATCCACAGTCTGACCCCTCTCAGACAAAGCACGTTTCACCCTATCCATCCAACTCATCCGTGGTCTACCTCGCGCTCTAATACCACTCACTTCCGACGTATAAATCTTTTTCATCAGCCGCTCAACATTCATTCCTTCAACATGCCCAAACCATCCAAGCACTCTTTCTTCCACTTGCCTGCTCAACTTTTTGATAACACCCGTCTGCCCCCTAACCAACTCATTCCTGATCCTATTTCTTCTTGTTACTCCATACATGCTCCTCAAACACTTCATCTCAAACACATCCAACTTCCTCCTTTCAGCTGCTCTCAAACCCCAGGGCTTTGCTCCATACAACAAAACTGGCACGATCAAGCTTTCATACAGTCCCCTCTTAGCATTCATACTCAAACTCCTGCATTCAAAAAATTTCCTCATTGCACCCAATGTCTTGCAGCCTTCACTCACTCGATGCCTCACTTCTACTTCCGTACTATTCTTAACAGCCACATCCAACCCGAGGTACCTAAAATGCTCTACCTCCTCTAACACTTCACTATTCATCCTCACATCCAAAGTCCCTAACACTCCACCTCTTGAACATCTCATCACCTTACTTTTATTCACATTTACCCTCAATTTACGCCTTTCGCACACTCTACCAAACTCAGCAACCAGTCTCCGCAGTTTTTCCTCTGAATCGGTCACAAGCGCTGTATCATCTGCAAACAGCTGACACACTTCCCAATACATACCACTTTGTCCCAACACTCTGGCATTCACTTCTCTTACTACACCATCCATAAACAAATTATACAACCACGGTAACATCACACATCCCTGTCTCACACCTGTCACAACTGGAAACCACACACTCACCTCATTCCCTACTCTCACACATGCTCTGTTATCAATGTAGAAACTCTTGATCGCACTCAACAGTCTCCCACCCACTCTATACAAGCCTACAACTTGCCATAAAGCCTCACGGTCCACTCTGTCATACGCCTTCTCTAGATTCATAAACGCCCAATATACATCTTTTCCTTATGCCAAGTATTTCTCATTTACCTGCCTCACAGCAAACATTTGATCCACACAACCTCTACCACTTCTAAAATCACGTTGTTCTTCAGAAAGCACACGATACGTCATTTCTCTCACTCTTTCAATCAAAACTCTTCTATACAGCTTCCCAACGACACTCGGTAGACTTATACCTCTAGAATTACTGCACTCATACCTGTCACCTTTCCCCTTGTACAATGGAACTACACACGCGCTACTCCAATCTACCGGCACTTTACTAGCCTCAAAACACACATTAAACAAACGTACCAACCATTTTCAACCACATTCCCTCATTCTTTAGAAATTCAACAGTGCAGCCATTCATACCTGGAGCTTTCCCATTTTTCATCCCATCCAACACACCTTTCACTTCTACACTTCTTATTCGACTTCTCCTAACACAGGCATTCTAAGATCCCTTCCAACAGCTACCACTCTAGCAACCCTATCATCCTTCACGTTCAGCAGTTCCTCAAAAAACTCTGCCCATCTCTTCCTCATATCACATCCCTCCACTAGCAGCCTACTAATTCACTACAAGGTTCTCTAAAAAAGACACACACGCACCCTGCAGGTCCCCACCTCATTGGAGTGCAGCCTGAGTCTGGCCATCCTAGCGAGGTGCCTGGCGGCCGTGCCCCGCTCCAGCAACTCCTCCACCACCGAGCTCTCCACCTCCTCTATGCTCGTGCTGCTCACATCGCCGCTTCCCTGGTGTTTGTGAACATGATATGCTTAAAAACGCACTTAGGCAATGTATTTACAAATGTATCACTGTTTAGTATGTTCACATCATTGCCTCCCTAATGTATGTGAATTTAAAACGTTTAAAAAATGCAATTAAGCAATGTATCTACATATGTATCACTGCTCCAGTGTTTAGTGTGTTCACATCATCGCCTTCCTGATGTTTATGAATATGATATGCTTAAAAAACAGACTTAACGACGCCTCAGTGTTTAGCATGTGCATATGTGTGCATTCAAGTATATATATATTTGACATTTCTTCAGGGTGCATTCCTACAAAGAACGCTGAAAAAATTGAACAGAAACATGTTTCTTGTACCAAAAATCAGTGATTAGACCGGAGATACAGGATGTACATTATATAACTAATATGTCACTACTGAAGATCTTAAACAAAGCATGATAAGAAAACTGTACGGAAGAGAATGAACATTGTCGTGAATTCTTATCTCACAATCTTCCAGAAATTTATAGCTATATATACTCATGAGAAAAGACCAGGCTCATATGGTTCAAGAACTGGAGTTGGAATCAAGATAAATCAAGGGTTAAGAGCGCTGACCTCAGTAAAGAACAGAAGACAATGTAGATATGCTGAAATCCACCATCATGATTTAAAAGCAACTCGAAAAAGGTTTCAAGAATTAATTTCATTACTTGTGTTAGTAAAACATTTCGAAGTGACACAGAAAAAAATTCACAAATTTAATACTCATTTTGAACAATTAAGTAGTTCAACTATTTATTAGTTTTATAAAACAATAATAAATGTAATGAAAGAAGTTTTTCTATTATGTTCCTTGATACATCCAACATGAGTAAGACAATCTCATGATGTAATAAGCCGCAAGGAAACGTTGCAGTTATTCTCCATGGTCTACATAACCGTTTTCAAGTAGTCATTAATAGAAGATTACAAAAAGAGTTGAAGATGAATCTCCATTAACACATCTTAAGGAAAAGATATCAGGTAGGCAGGCCTTGACTTCCCAAGTTTTCTTATTAAGCGAATCTTCTTTGACAAATCTTGAGGAAATGACACACATGTAGGCAAACTTCCAAAGCATTCTCAAGACTGAAGATTAGATTATAAGTTAGTTTAATCCCTCCTAACCGCTACAAAAAAAAGTGTATAGAAGAGAGGAAGGAGGAAGGCACCATTTAGCATGGAGATAAGAAAATGAGGAATCTATACAGAAGGGGCATAGAAACAGTAAGTTGAGAAAGAAGTTCATGAAACAAGATAAAAGTTGAAGAAGAAAGTCAGAGGCGCTGAAAAACAGGACAGTAGTAAACCGAAAAAAGGTGGTCCTTAACATAAGAAAAAAAAAAACATTCCCAAGACTGGAGCAGAGTATGAATCTTCTCTAATATTATTATTATTATTACTATTATTATTATTACTATTATTATTATTACTATTATTATTATTATTATTTTCAGGATCTTCTCTCCAACATATATTAGGGGAAATGACACATCAGGTATGCAGACTTCCCACAGACTAAGCATACTTAGGCAGACTTTCCAAGTATGCTAAGGCTACTGCCAGTAACTTTGTGAGGCATGATTTGTTGTGAGTTCCTCACAGTATCAAAAGCAGAGTGTGCCACTAGTTCATGAGAAGAATTGTTAAGCATTAATTCAAGATTTTATCATATGCTTTACCTCAAGAGTTCAGTACTGATAGAATAAACTTTTCATCTTCATTTTATAGATGTGACTTAAAAAATCAAATGAGCCAACTCATTTACAAAAAACACTTCTGCCTTTGTTTTTACTGCAAAATTGTTTAAAGAAGAGGTGATCTGTCCAAGATATTTTTCTTTCCTATAACATAAATAATAAAATAAAAGTAAACAATTGTTGCCTGTATTTGGTTGGTGCATGATTGCATGGGACTAGGGTAGCAATCTAACGGTGAACCATTCAGCTCAGCTCAGTTGCCATATTAATTAGATTCTGATTATGAAATACATTGGACTCTAAAATACTTCTTTTAAGTTACCTGGCCAGGCTCCTCATCAATTTGAGAAGTAAAGCCAAGCTGCTGCAATAAAAGCAATAATTGCTTACTTGCAGCAACTATCTTGGCTATGATGTCAATAGAGTCCTTCTGTTCTGATTTTGATTGCAGCTTTGATGGGAACTGCAACAGGCCCTGGAAAATTTGATGCAAGTTAATCTGCTTGTTAATTTTTTCACTGAAGGAATTGAAGAAATTACCTTTAAATAATAGCTGTAAAATCATTTGGTCATAATGATGCTAAAAAATTATTTTGTCAACCTATTTCTATGCATTTTCTTAGTACAAACTACATAATTCTAAACAACTTTAAAAATTTGCTCAAAAAAAAAGACACCACCCTAAAAAAATTACTAATAATTCTTCCTACAGTCATCCATTTTGGGGTCCTAAATGCTTAACGCCCCAACTATTTGGGAGAAGCTGCAACTTTAAAAGGGCTTTCTCAGTCCAGGTCATTTCATTCATACCATACACAGGGCTCTACAACTTGTTTTACATTCCTCATTATTCCAATACACTTATACTTGCAAGATCTATACTAGACTACATTGCTCAACCATTCACAGCACTGTAGAGCACTTACCCTTTACTCACCTTTTGCTTCTGTACATTCATCTTCACTCAACACACACTCTAGGTACTTATACAAATTTGCTCTGCTTAGTTCAAATTCCATAATATCAAATAGTTTCTCAATCAGTTGCATCAGTATTTACAACCATAATTTTATATTTATCTTCACAATATTAATTGATATTGTAGAAACTAGCATTGTAGCTTCTAAAGCACAATTGAAGCCACAAAACAGATCCTATTTAAGGATAAATTGAAAATAGGCACAGAAATGTCTGCTTCATTACCAATTCACCTGTGCCATGTATCAAGTTTAACTTAGAAATTCCCTGTTTATAGTTCCTTGGTATAACATGGGGCAAACACACAAAAGAATTAGAACTTTTTAAAATCAGCTTCTTACTTTGAGGAGCTGAGAAGAATTCAGAGAAGCTTGAGAAATTAAGCGTAACAATCCAATATCCATTATTCCAGTGCTCTGTTGAATGCGCTTCATCGTCATTATCTGAAAAATTGCAAAGGGAAAAGTCAACCCATTTTAGCATGTGATTGTATCAGAATCTAAGCACTCTGAAAAAAAAATTTGCTATCAACTATAATTTGCAACTAGAATTGTCAAAAATTACTCTGATGATAATAGCAAATCCAGACAATGGGTAGAAGAGATTAAAGCAAGAATTCTTCTATTCATTGGGCTAACAGAAATAACATATTAGACACATTAATTAATAGTACATATCAATGCTATGCACTTTTTAATCTAATCTCTAATAAATTATAGGTTTCCATACATAAGATTTTGATTATTAAAATTTACAAAACAGATTCTGTACTTGAATGCAGTAAGAGTTTAACCAAAGCATTTCATTTAAAAAAAGGGTTATTTTTAGTTTCTAATGTTAACTTACTTTTAGTGCTAAGAAGAATCATGGAAGCAATAAAATCATAATAAAGAAAATATATATCATAAAGTGCTTTATGTCTGGCAAGCCAAAAATAAGCAAATACATCTATTTGATATTGCTTGGTTACCCTATCAAAATTACCTGCAAAATTTGAAGATGAGAATAGTGTGAGAAAATGTTAACAGCACACTTTTCTCTCAACCACAAATTCAAATATTTAGTAACAAATTTTGGCCCGTGTTTTGAATTGACACCATTATTGCAGAAGAACAACAACTACTACTAATAAATCTAAGCACTATGAATCAGGAAGGACATTTTTTTCCTGGTGCATATCTTTCCTAAAACAAATGTTGCACTGTTAATGCAGAAATAACTTGCATAAAAAATATCCTAAACAACTTTTACTAACTAGATAATAAATAAATGCTCATACTCTAAGATTAAAAAGTTTACTTTAACCCTCGTTTGTAACAAAGTTTTTCAGAATTTGCTGTAAATAATCGGTGAACTCTGTAGCTTGCTGCATGTTTATTATTAGTGCTATGAGCTTTGCATTGACATTATTTAGTAAAGAAATGTTACTTTATCTATTGAGCTTTTCAATTATTTGAGCAACCTAATATTGTAGCAACCCAGAGTCAATCCATAGATTTTATAACTCTGTCTCAGGGAGATTTCTGGCCATTGCTTTACTATCAAACTTATACCTGATTTTATAGCATCATCTTGTAGGAAAAACAACTTCCTGAATCCCACAAGATCAAAGTTATTGCTCAGCAATAAATAGAGAAAAAGTTGTAAAAAAAACGTCAAAATTGTCATCCGTAGATTTTTTGAATTTCCTGTGGATGATATACAAATTCTGTAGCTTGCTGCATATTTATGATTAATGTTTTGAGGTCTGAAATGATATTTTTTATTACAAAAAACAATGTTGTATACAATCAATTATGCAAATAACCTATAATAACGAAATAACTTACTAAATCAGAGTATACGTGAGTGGATGACAAGAAAGCACATTACTAAGTAAGCATATACAAAACATACACATTAAGTAAATGAGTATTTTTGTAATACCTGAATAAATAGGCAATTTACACATATATAATAGTTACAGTATCAAAACTAGCATAGATTACAACTACTGCAGTAATGTATTCACTATACTGGGTCGGTTTAGGCACACAGACCCGCTTCACTGGTCGAGATACATGCCGCTCTGTTACAGTGTAGGCAGACAGCAACCTTCACTGGCTGTGATCCATGTCATGCTGTATGGCGTAGCTCAGAAAAGCTTCTACCAAGGGTTGCTCACCTTTATTCACCCCTACCTACTTAAAATTGCTGCCAGATGAAAGAGCTCTCCAAGCTGAATCCAACGGTATACAACAACGCTACAGTTGAAGCATTTTTACGTGCTCTCTAATGGTGGTTGATATTTTGACCACCAGGCAAGCGAGGGTTAAAAGATGACAAAACTTGACAAAGCTAAAATATAATCATAAATATTTTTAATGTTAAAACAAATCTATACATGCCTTAACAGAATTTAGTGCAAAAAGCTCACCTTTTGGTTAAGGCCATAAAGCTGTCTTCTTGATGAAACACAGTAGTTCTTCCAGTGTTTCTCATGGCCAATAATTTCATTTGGTCCAACAAAATTCCTTGTTTTTTGCACTGAAGCAGTTTCAAGTAGTTTGCAGATTTCATTCAAAGATTCTTTTACAGTTTGGACTCTTTTGACTATTTGCTGGACCCTTAAACGAATCTCAGTATTTTCCATGGCTAATAGTGATGTCAGTACTTGTATAAGTAAATAATGTTACAGTCTGAAGAAATTGTGTTTTTGATATTTGTAAAATAAGGATCATCAAATGAAATCATTATAGTAGTGTTATTTCTTTGTAATATTGCTTATATACTTGATGACTTACACTTGTTCATTACAAATTTAACACAGAAAAATATATTGTTTATCATTAATTATGGAGAAATTGATCATTTAAGTGAACACTATAAAATAAAGACCATAACATTGGAAATAAAGGTTAATATGCAGTTCAACCTGTTCACGGAAATTACAAATTACGTTCCCAAGAACCACTAAAGGAACACATTTAAGAACGTTTTACATGAATGACATTCTGCTCGCTGATGCACTATTTTCGAGATATAACAATAATTATGTTCAGATATGAATAACATTATATGGTCGGCTGCTCAGTCGCTGCATTGTTGGGTCACGGCCACTTTTCTGGCGGGACACGCCCACTTCTTGGCGGTAAAATAACAGCCTCGGTTTGGGTAAGTTAAGGTAAGCTATTTTAGGTTGATTTATATTATTTTAGGTTAGTTGATTCAACTAACCTTACATAACCTATCCTAACCTCATCCATCATTACGTCAATATCGTGTTACAATTTATTTACGTGTCCGTTCCTTCACTTTTACATATGACGTTGCTATAACTTCAAAGTTGAATAATTCAAAAATTACGCATCGGCAAGCAGAATGTCATTCCTGTAAAACGTTCTTAAATGTGTTCCTTTAGTGATTCTTTGAAATGGAATTTTTAATTTTTTTGAACAGGTTAAACTGTATATTGACCAAAATAAACAAAGTATCACTCAATAGGTTGAAACTTAAATAGTATTCAATGAATTATGAGGAAAACCATGAAACCAATTAACTCAATATCTATAAATAAAATATATTTAATTAAACAATTTATAACAGTTTATATTTCTTGAAAGTGTCTCATAATCAATTCAATAATATTGGAGAAATGCTTTAATAAGTGCTATTGGTTTCATTATTATATTATTTTAAGTTTCTATGGCTACAACATAAGTGACCTGAAGAGAGCTAAGAGAAGGGACCATTTAGTTCAAAGTGGACTATAGAAAATACAGAATCTATGCACAAGAAATGTTCACACATAGAATACCCTATGTATAGACAATAAGTTAAGAAGGAAGATGAAGAAAATACAAATAACTGATAGTAATGAATTATGAAAACTGAAAAGTGACCACCAAAGATGAATCTCCTGAAGGTCAAGACAGTTTTTATTGGATAGGATAGACAAATATAAGCCCACCTTCTGCTCCCCAGAGAAGGTTGTATCAGTCTCTTACATCATGGCTACTACTTTATTATAGGTTGCGCTGTCGTAAATCCCAATTCGACAATGGTTAAAATAAGTTTATCATAAATTTTTACAAACTTATGAAAAGTTTGCCAATAAGCACTGTCGTGAGCATTGATTTCTGAGATATTGGATAGCTCAATTGGCAGACCATTTTCTTCCTGCATTGCTTAGGCATCAATACTGTACCGGCGCAGGCTGCATTCAATGCTGATCTGACAGAGGCACTGAGTTGCAGAACTTAACGTTTGGTTAGGATGTCTCAGGTTGTGCAAGACAAAGTTCAGTTAGGTTTGTACATTTTGATATTCTATAAAGGTTTCCTAATTTACAATGTGTTGAAAAAACTATTTTTAGCCGAGTTTGGTGTTACGATTAACGAAATTATGCTCTTCCTAGGTGAACTCGTTACCAGTTGCAAAATTTACGTACGATGGCTATTCAGAAACTAGGGAACGTTTTGTAATAATACAAAAACTAGGAACAGGAAAAATATTTTATTATATACATCTGAAAGAGTGACTAAAACGCTACTTTTCTACATAGTCACCAAACAAATTAAGGCACTTATCGTTGCGGTGGACAAGCTTCAAAATTCCTTTGTCATAGAAATCCACCGCCTGCGATCTCAGCCACTCAGTGACGCACGCCCGGAGCTCGTCATCGTCATCAAAACGCTGTGTCGCTAGCCAGTTCTTCATCTTCGGGAACAAGGGAAAATCACTTGGTGCTAGGTCGGAACTGTAGGGTGGATGTGGGAAAATCTTCCATTTGAATGAGTCAAGAAGTTCTGCAGTTCGATTAGCCGTGTGAGGTTGGGCATTGTCATGAAAAAACAAAATTTTTGACGATAACTTTCCTCGGCGCTTGTTTTGCACTACTCTTCTAAGCCTGCGTAATGTTTGGCAGTACCGATCAGAGTTGATTGTTGCACCACGCTCGAGAAAGTCAATAAGCAGCACACCATGCCTATCCCAAAAAACAGTAGCCATAATCTTCCTCACTGACAAGGTTTGCAAAAATTTTTTTGTTTTTTTTTGGGGAACTTGTGTGCCCCCACTCTATGGACTGCAATTTTGTCTCGTAATTGACGTGCTTCACCCACGTCTCGTCACCCGTTACGATTCGATCCAGTAAAGAATCACCATGTGTGTGGTAGGCGTCAAGAAATGTTAAGGCTGCTCCCATTCGCTGACCTTTATGGAGGTCTGTAAGCATTTTTGGCACCCATCTTGCACAAAATTTATGGTAGCCAAGCTTGTGAGTCACAATTTCAAACAACAAAGTCCGTGAAACTTGTGGGAAGCAAAGCGAAAGCTCCGTTATTGTGAAGCGTCGGTTTTCACGAATCTTCTCATCAACTTTGGCAAGAAGATCGTCTGTCACAATGCTCGGGCGTCCACTCCTCTCTTCATCATGCACGTTGGTTCGGCCATTTTTAAACCGGATACACCATTTTCGCACTGAACTTTCATTCATTACATCGTTGCCATACACTTCGCACAGTTGCCTATGAATTTCTATGGGTTTTTCGTTTTTTGCTAACAAAAACCGTATTACGGACCGCACTTCACAACTGGCAGGATTTGAAATTGCAGCTAACATTTTAAATTGGAATATTGGGATAACGGACTTGAACTTGAAATTGAGAGCCGACAGTGTCGGGGCCTTTGTAACGGCCTACAATTCCCTCCTCAATACTCACACAAAAGAAGAAGAGCTCAGCACCTGTGTACCAGACTTGTCCACTAAACTACTCAGGATCCACCAATCCTTGTCACAAACTCCCATTAAACGGCATCACTGGGATAACCAGTACGTCAAGACACCATCTCCGTGCATGGTGGGTCATAACAGCCCACTCTACATGACTAGCTCATTCCAGTCACTGTCTTTTACTCCAGGCACGTACAAGGATAACTTTCATAGCTTCAATTATACTCAAATTACACTCATGATCTGATCCAACAATACAGTGCATACCACAATCATCTTCAGCACATCTGGCATACCACTCATTCTCTCCATACTGCTCAAACACCACGTTCATGAAACTTACTCTCTCATGTTCATACTTACTACATTCCAGCACAAAATGCTCTATTGTTTCTTCCATTCCCCTATCACACTGCCAACATAATCTATTATTATTCTCATTCCACCTCCATGTACGCCTATTCACGCT
>JACJUY010004164.1:51414-65182 GCA_014220935.1 Platorchestia sp. MABIK | reverse complement strand
ATTTACTTGTTTATATTTATGTAACATTTACTTGTTTATATTTATGTAACATTTACTTGTTTATATTCATGTAACATTTACTTGTTTATATTTATGTAACATTTACTTGTTTATATTCATGTAGCATTTACTTGTTTATATTTATGTAACATTTACTTGTTTATATTCATGTAGCATTTACTTGTTTATATTTATGTGACATTTACTTGTTTATATTCATGTAGCATTTACTTGTTTATATTTATGTAACATTTACTTGTTTATATTCATGTAGCATTTACTTGTTTATATTTATGTAACATTTACTTGTTTATATTTATGTGACATTTACTTGTTTATATTTATGTAGCATTTACTTGTTTATATTTATGTGACATTTACTTGTTTATATTTATGTAACATTTACTTGTTCATATTCATAGAACGTTTTTTTACTTGTTTCTGAATTATTTGCTTATTTATCAGTTGAATACTTTTATTTACTCAACATGTGCAATTTATTAGCTGAATAATTTTATTACTGTACGTTTACAATTTAACGGATGAGTATTTCTGATACTTTGAAATTTGCATTTTTGAAACATGGGTATTTATTTTCTTACACATTTCGTTTTCTAAAATATTGAAAATTTTAATTTCTTTAACATCAACTTTCTTCACTATCCAAGTGTGCGTAAATTAATTAATTTAATGAGTGTGTAGGCCACGTTACATTACTTGTTTTCACTACTAAATATGGGTAAATAAATGAGTTCAATGAGTGTGTTGGTCGCGGAGCTCATGAGTGCGCACGGAGAAGTTCGAAGAAAAATCAAAGAACACCACACCTTGGGTCGTGACGCCCACAGTCGTGGATTATAAGTTCGGTTCACTCACCAATTCCATGGCGTCGGCGACGCAGGTCCTGAGGTCGAGAGCCTCCTCAGGGTAGCCGTTCTCCTCCAGCGCTGCGGCAGGGTTTGTCACTGGAGTAGGGCCTGTGGGAGAGGAGAGCACTCGTGTTCATTTATACGCGTCTGTTCAAATCCATGCCCGGTTTTGAACTTTGCACCTCCTAATATATATCCAAAATAATAGTCTCACATTTTACGCTCGACGCGCATGTTTTGCTTTTCCTTCCCTCTTCTCGCCAGCTATCTATTTTTTCATTTTTTCTCGACGCACCCAGTGCTAAATACGTTAGTGTTATGTTTCTATGATCATCGCTTCGTTTTCTTAAGTACTGAATGCCCTCGACTGCAACCTGAGTTAATTACTGAATGTCATAAAATGGAAATGAATATTGAGCCCAGCCTGGATTACTTTGATGTCATGAGCGCTCAAACACTACCCTCTGTACTTAACGTATTAATGACCATGTTAACTGCGTATGAGAAACTGTAGCTAACATGGCAATTAGCTAAATTATTTACAAGAAGTTTACTTGAAGTCTCCAATTTAACATGAAACAATGCGAACACTCATTACTCACTGGCCGAAACGATGGTTTCGAGGATTGTGCGGAGGCCTTCTTCGGTGATGCAGGTCTCGACTATCTCCATGAGTCGCTCACTTTCTGCTACCCGCGACAGCACATCCAAGCAAGCGCTCACCTCAGGGCTTCTGCTACACGAAAATGATTCCTTAAATACTGAAAATTTTAAATTCTCTAACACACTTCTCGATCTTACTCCTCTAACTTAATTAATTTCGTTAACTCACTTCACTACTGAATATTCTTAAACATGAGAATTGAATGTAGGCCACGGAGCTCATAAATGCACACAACCGCAGGCCAAGTGGTTAAAAAATTCGAGCCATAGGTCGTGACGTACACAGTCGTAGATTATGAGTTTGGTCCACTCGTGAATTTCATGGCCTCAGCGACGCAGGTCCTGAGGTCGAGAGCCGCCTTAGTGTAGCCGTTGAGCGCACACCGAGAGAACTGCGTTTTGAAGCCATTTACGAGCACAAGAAATAGTCTAGTGCAATGTTATTTCTGTCACTTCGCGTAGAGAAATTTTGACACACTTGTGTATGTCAAACGGTTGTCCAAAAAAATCTGGGTACATTTTGGTGTATCACATTTGACGACATGTTCAAGCGGTTGAGAGAGGTAAATCACATATTCACTACAGAAGCGGTCGAAAAATTTTAAATAATAATGAACTGTGGTAAATTTTGTGAGTGTAACTTATTTTTCCAGTAGAATATTGTTTTTTCATAAGTGTAAACATTAGCGAGTCGGAGAAAGTGAAACGCGTGAAACACTGCAGACCTACGCTAAATATGTCATGGTTGACACACTTATGAGTGTTGTATCAGCCCATGATACACTAAAGTGTGTCACAATGCATTGGTTGATCATGTTTATTGATGACACACAAAAATTGGTCGGTTTTGTGGATTTTTTTTACCACTATAGGATTGAGTAATGAGTTTCGTACAAAATAGAGAATTCAAACGTGTGTAGAAATACATTCTGTTATATTTATCACATTAGAAAGTACCAGCACAATAAATAGTTTAGAACATCTTCTTTACACATTTTTGAATGAACGTCTCTTCAAAGACCGAGCAACGGATTAGTTTTTCATTTCTATTACGATCCTTTCACGTGAGTTACCATTAAGCTCCTTTACCTATTAATATCCGCGTAATATTTTCGTACAACGCCCCTCTCAGGGGGACACAAATATTGTACACTGAGAGAAATTTTTGAGACACCTGTGTGTCTCACACGGTTATTCGAAATATTTTGATACACAGTAGAATATTTCCGTTGACCACAAATTAAACTGGTTGAGAGAGTTAAAATACAAATTCACGTTTCAAACGGTTAAAAGTGTTTCGTAGAAAACCGAACTGTGTTTAGATTTTGTGAATGAAGTACAATTCTCTTAAAAACCCAAATACCTTCACTAATTTTTCTTATAACTCTCAGACGTTCTTAGACGTTGTCTGTACATTAGTGTACTCAGTGACCCGTCTGATAAAGTGAAATATTTATGTGGTATAAAATTTATTTACGTTTAGGTGTGTCATGGTTGACACACTTAAGTGTGTCGTATGAGCCCATGACACACAAAAGTGTCTCGGATTTGGGACAAAAATTTTCTCAGTGTACCTAGGGGAATTAGCACTCCCAGGGGGACAATGTGAGGGCCCGAGCTGAGAGTTAGGTAGGCCTTCTTTCTGTTGAAACAAAATGCTTTTGTCATGTTAAGAACCATCTTTTTTTGGTTCACTGCTGTCCTGTTTTTTCAGCACCCACTACTTTCTTCTTCAACTTTGATCTTGTTTCATGAACTTCTTTCTTATCTTACTGTTTCTATGCCCTTTCTGCATAGATTCCGCGTTCCCTAACTCCATACTAAATGGTGCCTTCTTCCTTCCTCTCTTTGGATCGCCTTTGTTGCGGATAGGGAGGCTTAAACTAACTAATAATCTAATCTAATCTTCGTACAACGCCCAAGTGCAATGGAGGCGATGTTGTAGGGAAGCGCGCTCTTGCCGTTTGGTAAAATTAATACAGTCAAGTTAGCGTTGTGAAATCATTCGTGTGTGTCTTTTCAAGATCGTGAGTCTCACACATTTTTTAAGAGTCTTATAAATTTGGCATGATAGAATTTCCCTAGATTTTTGTCATTACTACAGACTCTGTATATTCAGCTTTTTGCGAACATGTTCATGTGAATTGGAGGGACAGCGCCTCTATCTATTGGATACTCACGGGGGAATTCCGCCGGCACCGCTGGGTACTTCAGATGATTCGGGATCTTCAAATGACTCGGATTCTTCGGATGACTCGGATTCTTCGGATGATTCTGATTCTTCCGATGATTCGGAATCCTGGCGTACTTCTGGAACTTCAGGTACTTTAGGAACTTCAGATACTTCTGCAACTTCAGGTACTTCGGATTCTTCGGATGACTCATATTCTTCATAGTACTCATATTCTTCATAGTACTCATATTCTTCATATGACTCATATTCTTCATATGACTCATATTCTTCATATGACTCATATTCTTCATATGACTCGGACTCTTCGGATGATTCGGAATCCTGGCGTACTTCTGGAACTTCAGGTACTTCTGCAACTTCAGGTACTTCGGATGATTCTGATTCTTCGGATGATTCGGACTCTACGGATGATTCGGAATCCTGGCTTACTTGGGGACGTCCAGGTCCTTTGGGACCTCCAGGTCCTTTGCGACCTCCAGGCACTCTGGGAACTTCAGGCACTTCAGGAACTTCAGGTACTTCGGGACCTTCAGGTTCTTCGGATGATTCGGAGTCGTGGCGTAATTCGGGAACTTCAGGTACTTCGGGACCTCCAGGTACTTCGGGACCTTCAGGTACTTCGGGACCTTCAGGTTCTTCGGATGATTCGGATTCTTCAGATGATTCGGAGTCGTGGCGTACTACGGGAACTTCAGGTACTTCAGGAACTTCAGGTACTTCGGGACCTTCAGGTGCTTCGGATGATTCGGAGTCGTGGCGTAATTCGGGAACTTCAGGTACTTCGGGACCTCCAGGTCCTTTGGGACCTCCAGGTACTTCGGGACCTCCAGGTCCTTTGGGACCTCCAGGTACTTCGGGAGCTTCAGGTTCTTCGGATGATTCTGATTCTTCAGATGATTCGGAGTCGTGGCGTACTTCGGGAACTTCAGTTACTTCGGGACCTCCAGGTCCTTTGGGACCTCCAGGTACTTCGGGAGCTTCAGGAAGTTTGAAACCAAAGGTCCCCTGAGCGCTGAGCGCTACAACGGTCGCCACCGCCATCAAGACTTGCAGCCTCATCGTGCTTCTCTTGGCCTCGAGTCTGGGGCGGAGGAAACAAGATCGTAGAATTTGGGCTCTGCGAGTCGAGTCATTCATAATGCATGGCTGAGCTAAATGGGTAAATTGATGAACGTTGATGACGTGTACGAGTTGAATACGATGTAACACATTGCTGAAAAATGGCATCAAGATGAAAGTGAACAGCTCAGTTGTGTGAATAAAACTAAATAACAGCCCAGCAATGCTAGTCAAACGACAAATGTGACAAGTAAAATTGAAACAATTTAAATCTGCACAGCATCCTTAATGCTCGTATTTATGTGTGCTGTTTGTGAAGTTACGAAGTGTCACCTTATCTCAGGCAAAGAAATTACCTTGAGTCAGGAAGAGCTGGCTTGGATATTTTTTACTAGTTTCGTAGAAATCAGCGAGAAGCAAAAATCTGCTGCGAGAGAAAACTTACCTTTAATCAGGAAGAAATGTTGGTACAACTGAGGCAACCAGTGTATGATGCTGGTTCTCATTTTTCTGTACCTTTTATACAGATCCTGCAACGCTTCCCCCACCCCTCTTCCAGCACAGAACTCCAGAGCATGGTATTCAAACTTGCACTGTGTCATTCATTATTATGGGTTGCGCAATGCCTTGATTATACCGTCTGCTGAGGCCTACGACGAAAAACTTCTCAGCTAGCGTGGAAGATTTTTTGTGAACATCTTTCCTGTTCTGAGGACCTTTGAAGTAGTTTCTTTACCCTCTTCTTTTGAGTTTTGCTTTAAAATTGCTAGGCCTTTCCTTTGTCGGCTGTTGGGGGCGGTGTGAATTGCAATCCATATTTTCACGGGTTCGAATATTTATTTAATATCTTCCTTGCAATTTTGACTCGACAATGCGCTTGTACTCTGGAGATGTTTCAGAAGGTCAAGTCCCAACTGTGCGTATCATGATAATCATAATCATAAAAATAACTATGGGCCTACCAGATGATGAAGCAAGCCGTTGACAAAGGAAGTGTCTCCACCTACGCACGTGCGTCAGAATCTTGGATGAGTGATGGAGTTCAAGGTGCATATCACAGTCGTCTGCTGCCCGCACCTGTCGGAACAGCTGGAAGTTGTGTTCGAGATCAGAATGTGTAGGCCTTTGGGATATTTATTCTTGCCTCTTCCAATTTTCATGCCTATTTCCCAATCTCTGGAAAGATGTCAGGCTATGTAGATCTTCCTTCTGGTTAAATTCAATGTTTTCTGTTTTATTACGGACCATTTTTCTTTGGTTCACTGCTGTCTTGTTTTTCACCCCCTATTTCTCTTGTATTCAAGTTTCGTCTTGTTTCATGAACTTCTTTACTGACTTACTGTTTCTAAGCGCATGGAATCATGTGTGGAAACACACGTTGTGCTTAGATTCTTTGTTTCTTTAATTCCAGACCAAATGATATCTTTCACCTTTATTTCTTGGTACCACATTGTTGTGGTTGGGAAGGCGCAAATTAATTTCTCTAATTTAATCTTCGCTATCTGTCCCCTATGGGAATTAGCTCTTCCAAGGGGTAGGCTAAAGGTTTTGGTAGGCCTTCCTTTTGTTGAATTAGAATATAGTTTTTGTGAACTATCTTTTTTCGGTTCACTGCTGTCTTGTTTTTCAGCACCTACCTTCTTCTTCAACTTCATTATGTTTCGTATACTTCTTTCTCAACTTACTTTTTTTATGCACCTTGTGCATGGATTCTGCGTCCCCTTAAGTCCATGCTAAATGACACCTTCCTCCATTTAGAACGTTTTGCTGCTGTTTGGGGTAAATGGGGAGCGTAAACTAACATCAAATCGAATCGACAACGTTTACTACAGAACTCTCTAGATTGTCCATTCAGTACGTTCAGTAGCTGATATGAACAGTCTCTTAAATGCTTTTGTCAACAGTCAAATACTGCAGCCTCGTAGAGTATGAGACAATCATTGTCATAGCCAAAGAACTTTTAAACTAAGCATGAAATTATAATCGAGAAATAAAAAGCGGGTGAGACATATATGAAGACATCAGGAATGCCTTAAAATGTTACAACCATTGCTCCAGATACTTCTAGGTGAAAGAGTCAAGAAACTACAAAAAACCGTAGAAGATCTGATGCACCTCATAAAATATCGCCAGATTATTAATGAAAGTAAACGCAAATGTTTAAAAGGAATCTAACCATCATACGCAGAGCTGTAATAAGATTTGTCAGCATTAGGCTCAATTACAGTGTAACTCCTAAACAACTAGCTGGCCTTTTTTATTCGAGTTTAAGATGCATTCGCTCTTTAGGCAGAGCATTTAAATAGTGATGTTTCCCCTCAAATATTGCATTTTCTTTCAATTTTCTATGGTTGGTTTATTAACCTATCACTGAAAGAAGAAATCTTGACATGACAATTAGCTTATTGGATAAGTTATAGCGTCTAAATTTTGGAATCGTTGTGCTAAATAGGGTTAACTTCAAGGAAAAAACAAGAACTCATTAGTACTTGTAATGTATAATATATTTCAGTAATTGGACGTGGCCTTATTTTAAAGTGAATAAACAAAGTAATAGGATAATTGTCATTTTAAACGTACATATTCAGACGATAGAAAACAGCGTTATAAGATAGATGGTTGTTGATATAGTTAAATTACCTCCGCCATTACGAGTGGCTGTAAATTCCTCGGCAATCAATAGATGGCGCCACTAGATGTACATCTTCGCTGTTTAGGATATATGTAACGCTTTTTGTGTGTACATGATTTCAGAGCATTTCTTTACGATTACGCTGTTTAGGAGGTAAACTATATTTCGCTTATCACGATAAGCAATCAACTCCACAGAGATCAACTGAAATCTTGCTCTCTATGGATAAGTCAACTGTTATTGAAACGCCGTTCAGATGCTGGGTAAAAATTTGCTTATGAATATAAAATTTTTGAAATATGAAAAGTGTTTTATGAACAGATGAGAACAAAATTTATTATTTGGTCGCAATGCACCGAATAATGCTTGGAGGAACGACAATACTGCCTTAGTACCGAAGCTAGCAATTTTTGCTGTCAAGTTTAATTACCGGAGGCAGCATTAGGGTCTGGGGATGCTCTCCCGCGCAGGAACTGGCTCGCACATACCAAAAATAGATGGTAGAATTTATGAAGAACTAAACCAAGATATTTTGAACACAAACTCTAATGTTTCAGTGGCAAAACTTGAGATTCCAGTAGATTGGATCTTCCTGGAATATAAGAACGTTTTGCATAGCGTAAAATCTACCAAGAAATGGCTAAGTGATCCCATTGTCAAATATCAGGTTGTAAGAGAAGTTCTGTCCATTTTTCTAATTTGAAATAAAGTGAAAATCCTGTCAAAAATATACTAATTTAATCTTCAACATAGTCACCATTTTTATTAATTATTTCTTCCCATCTTGCCATAAGCTTTCTGATTCCTTCTCCATAGAATTTAGCCAGTTTGGACTCAAAAAAAAGAAAACTAGTTTCATTTCGACCTCTTCTCTTGAAGTAAGCCTTTGTCCCATTAAATTGTTCTGTGAGCTCCTGAAAAAATGAAAATCGGTTGGAGCAAGATCGGGAGAATATGGTGGGTGATGCATGACTTCCCAGCCAAATTCTTCAATGAGATTTTTGGTTGCTCTTGAAGTTTGGGGCCTGGCATTGTCATGGTGCAGAATCACTCCTTTTCGATTGATCAAAGAAGGCCGTTTTTTCTGTAAAACTGCTTTTAAACGCTGCTGACAGTAAAAGTTGTTGAAAGCAGCTGTTAGCTGCTGACATTAAACTTCAGATGTTATTGTTTGATTGTCACCCAATAGTTCATAATAAAAAATTCCCTTCAAATCCCACCATACACCCAAAAGAATTTATTAGGGTGCAGTCCACTTCTCGACTGTGGAATTTGAATTTGTAAGTCACTAGTTCTAAAATGCGCATGGTGTCCGGCCAACCGGCGTACAGTGCTGGTCGGCTCACCCACGCAGCGACGTCGTGCAGTACCTTCACCCACTTTCTCCTCCAAAAAGACCCTGTTATGTCGTCGAACTCCGCTTGTATTCCCTTGTGTTGCCTTCTTCTGGAAGCTTCGAGAGTTTTTTCTTATGGGCCGGCGCGTCGTTCTCTGATTGGTCTAACCTTTGCACGCTGTTACCTCTCCCTCTTCGCGTTAAATTTTCGGGTGCGGGTCTCCTACCTTCGTATGTCCCAACAGTTTCTCCGCGTACATATCTTGATACTTTAGCACATTAATCCCCCATGTTTCTTAACAATTTTTTCGCTTCACATTACTTATTGTACCTATTTATTATATTTCAATTTCAATTAACACTTCAAAGCCTGTGCAAAGTTCGTACTAAGACTAATTCCCGCTTCCCCCCAACGCTTTAGGAGACGTTTTTCCCGATTCACCCTAATTCTGTTCCCCTCATTCTGTTCACCTCATTCTGTTCCCCTCATTCTGTTCCCCTCATTCTGTTCCCCTTATTCTGTTCCCCCATTCTGTCTCCCTACCTCTGCCGTTGTTCGCAACCGATGCTACTGTTTTCCGCGCTTTATGTTTCTATATTTTTCCGCTCTCTATGTTGTTTCTTTACACTCATGCATAGATAGCCGTCAGCTCCAATCGGGTGCCGTGCCATTACATAAACCATTATGAATAATAAGTTCCTAAGTAACGCAATAATTGCACCAGTTTTGACTTTGAAGTTATAAGGAGGCATTCCAAAGGCGTCAGTGAGTGTAAGAACTCTGGTGGGTAGCGCTCTACTTCGCCTGGGTCGTCGGTTTGCTCCCCATCAGTGCTGTGGTTCGTCCTCTCATCTGGCAGCAGCAAATTTAACACCTCATTTTTTACCAAACAATCACAGTTTTTTGGAGAAAGTATCACTCGACTCGACGTTAAAAAATTGTGAACAAGTGAACCTTGAGCCCATGTTTCATGAGGGAAAGTCATCATTTTGCATTTAATTAGGTTTTTCAGATATTTCACTGAGAAATATCCAGTTCTCAACGCTTCGACCGCAATGTGAGCCACCAGTGGCCACGGAGGGAATTTTCATAATGCTGCTGACCGACCAGTGGTGCCTAACTCAATTTTGATAATTAATTAAACGTAATCTAAGGCGCGATCCAGTTAATTTTTGCTATTTTAAAAACTACTTCCTACAGTATAATTGACTATATATTTGAGTTGAATATTGAACGTCAGTTTAACTGATTGCGATCAAAGTTTTAAGGAAAATATGAATTCACAGTGGTTGAAGAGTTCTTGATATAAAGACAATTGACCACTCAATGAAGAAATGATAGAATCGAGCGGGAATATGTATACTATAATCTAAGAGGATCTAAGCTACAGTCACTCGTGCAGGCTATAAATGATCCAAAACGTAAATGAAGTATTCTTGCTTTTGTAGCTTGCATTCGTGCCTAAAAATATGTATAGCTAATTTAACAGAGTCGTAGCTTTAATACGACCCTTATCATTGAGTGATCAAACGTGACGGTCGTATGAACTGAATAACTAACGGACTACCAGAATTATAGTATAGATTTTCCCCTGAAGACTATTGTAATGGTAATATTAACATTTGTCTATAAATTTCTTCTTTTCGGGCTGTAACTTTTTGGGTTGTTTGACAGATTGCACTAGCTCAATTTTCTAATATTTGGACCCAAATTTAACATGACACTTATTTCGATTTCACTCTCCCGCTATTTCCCGATTTCACTAACGTCGGAAGCTGGGCGGCCGTCGAGGGGACTTGAGAGCTACCGTCCTTCATGACTCATGGGGGTGTAAAACATAGAATTCAGTCCAATTCTAGGTAAATTTTTACTTTCAAAGTCCAATTACAACTTAGTCCAAATACAGCATGCATAGAAACTTTAAATTTACTTGTGCAGTTCGTGAAATAGCCATCAAGTCATTATCGAAAATATTCTTAGTTAGCAATCGGCATCATCCTCGGGAAACAGAATTCCTCACGAAGGAGACCAGATGAAAATGGAGCTTATGGAGCATCTGGAGCTTCTCCGGTAGCGCAGTAGGTCACGACGCACTTGATGAATTCGTGGGTCTGTCGAAGATAAGCAAAACGTAAACATTGTATCACAAATACGAAAGGGCGCGCTAAATTTATCATGTTACGCATTTATGCTCCAGAATTACTGGAATCTATGTTGACAAATGTCTGGTATCAGTGTTACGAAAAACTTGTATCTGTATTGCAAATGGCTGGTGTCTCTGTTACATAGACACCGGCCATTATGACTATAGCATACATGGTTAAAACACTGATTTCTATTAGTATTTAGCTATAGATCTGTTCTTCTTACACATTGAAAAGGCACTCGTATTCTATGAACTCTTCAAATGTGGGGTCAAAGTGACTCTCGAAACCTACTTCAAAGTTGGCGAATCCGTCAGTAGAGCAGTTCTCGAGGCCCAGATCAATGTTCTCCTCCTGAGGGGTGCCGGCTGCAACCTCTTTGATGATGTCTTTAACCTTCTCTTCGTCAATGACACCGTTTTCGTTCACCTGCGCCATGGTAAAGAAAACAAGGTAAAATCATATCTATCGGGAAAAAATTTACTTCCTTTTGTTCGGCTAGCCAATAGAAAAGCTTTATTTTAAGTCCACTGGATGACGTCACCATTGTGACATATATCGTTCGGCCAATAGTGGCACCATATATACGGCTGGCAGTTTTGCCAAGTGCAATCAGAGCGCTGCTATTGGTTCGATGCCATTACGTCAACATTGTGACACGATCGACGAAAAAAAGACTGATTTGACTCTACCTTGTTTTTTCTACCGTGACCTGCGCAAACGCAGCTCCTTCAGTGGATGAATGTGGTGATTTTGTCCGTATTTTGCCCATATTTTTCTTTCCGTATTGAACGAATTAGTGTTATATTTCTGTAACATTTGATTGTTTATATATGTAACGTTTTCTTACTTATTTCTGTATTATTTCTGTAGATTTCCTTAACTCGTACAATTAACTGGCTGAAAATTTTTATTTTCTCAACGTTTTCAGTTTAATTGATACACATTGCTAATACTTTGAAGTTTGCATTCTTAAAATATGAATTTATCATTTCGTACATATTTTCTTATTTTAGGATTAAAATTTAAATTTCACTTACATAAACTTTTTTCACTACTGCATATTCGTAAACTTGTGAATTGAATGTGGGCCATGGAGCTCATACGTAAGTATGAGTTCGTAGCCGCAGGCTAAAAAGTTCAAAAAGAAATGGAAAACCAAACAAAAACTAAAAAACAAACCACACAGTCGTGTTCACCACGGTATGTTCGGTTCACTCACCAATTCCATGGCCTCAGCGACGCAGGTCCTGACGTCGAGAGCCTCCTCAGTGTAACCGTTCTCCTCCAGCGCTTTGACAGGGTTAGTCCTTGGGGGACGGCCTGTCGGAGAGGTGTGGTTTGTTCTAATTTTGAGCATTGTATGACACTACACGATGCATGTCATTTTGATTGAAATATGACCCAATGTAGAGTAGTTTGTAACAGAGGGAGGACGCGATAAATGCCATTTTTGGGCGGAGCCTTGACACGATGCTGTTCGTTAAACGGATAAAGATTAGTGATCAGGTTAGTGAAGGAAATGCGTGAAATTCACTTGCCTGGAGAGAGGTTTGTATTAATGAACGGATTAAGACCACCTAGGACAGCGGTTGTACGCTGTATTAGCTCTGATGTTCGTTTGCACGCACCTTTTCAAATTCATGATTGGTTTGTGTTTTTTCACTCCCAACTGTCTTGCGTTGTTTGCTCAACGTGGATCTTTCGCTTTTCTTGCCTTTTTCACCAGCCCGACACTCCCAGGGATAAATACTTAGGTCTAACTTTCCTGTAAGCATTTCCATATTTTTTTAAGATCTGAATGGCATTAACTGAGAGCTGAGTTAACTACTGAATGTCGTAACCAAGGACTGAGTAAACGTATCCTGGATTGATGATTTCTTAAGCGTTCGAACCCTAATCTTGAGCATTCAAACACTAACCTCTACTTTTACGCATTGACGATCGTGTTATCTGCAAATAAGAACTTCTACCTAAATTATTCACAAGAAGTTTACTTGAAGTTTCCAGTTTAAAATGAGGGGCTGCAAACAGTTATCACTCACCGTACGGGTAAATGGAGTCGAGGATTTCATCGTAGCCCTTCTCGGTGATGCAGGTCTCGATCGTCTCCTTGAGCTGCTCCCTTTCCTCAGCCGGCATCAGCAGGTCTATGCAAGCGCGTTCCTCATGGCTACTGCAACACGAAAATCATCAATGAAACACTAGGTTTTGTAGCTATTTACGATCACGATGGGTAATTGAGGGTAGGTTCGTTTCTGTCGGATTAAGTAGTAAACGTCTTCCTAAATGTGCGGTAAAAACGCTTTTTGAAGATGTTCGTTTTGTTATAATTTACTGCAATAGAGAGTCGAGTGGTGGACTAACTCATTTACATTTACTTAAATGGACGTCCTCTTTAATACCGCGTAAGGGAGTGGTTTTTCATCGCCATCACGATAGTTATACGAGAGTTACCATTTAACTACGCTGCCCACACAGTTTGGTAAACTTGATCCTTATGAGTTAACGTTGTGAATTATAAGTAAGTTAGCAATATCGTGGATCTGAAACTTATTTTGAGATTCTTGTAATATATTCGGCAATAATAAAGATGTTCTCTGAATATTTGACTTTAAGTATGTGAACACATTCCTGTGTATTGGAGCGGCTGCGTTTCCATCTATAGGATACTCACGGGCGAAATCCGCCTGGACCGCCTGGTCGGTGATGGTGACCTCGGTTTCCGAAACCAACTGAACCCTGACCGCTGAATGAAACCACGGCCTCCACCGAGGATGATTCGGATTCTTCAGATGATTCGGAGTCGTGGCGTACTACGGGAACTTCAGGTACTTCAGGTACTTCGGGACCTTCAGGTTCTTCGGATG
>JACJUY010004164.1:27615-43290 GCA_014220935.1 Platorchestia sp. MABIK | reverse complement strand
CAATAATTATCGTATCTATGGGAATTACCGCTCCAAGGGAAAATATGTGAGGCCCCGAGCTAAAGGCTTGGTAGGCCTTCCATTATATTGCATTGAATAGATTGCTTGTTTTGGCAGACCAAATATTTTCGGTCCACTAATGTCCTTCTTCAACAGTTATTTCTTTCTTCTTCAACTTTTATCTTGTTTAATAAACTTCTTCCTCAACTTACTGTTTCTATGCACTTAGCGCTTTGATTTCCAGTTTCTCATCTTTTATAATTTCAATTCTAATACTATAATTGGTGTGTTAAAACCTTGCGATACTCTACTTCTGTATTTCAATTACTAATGCCATTGATTGGAAATATAGTAAATTGGGTGGCAGATATTAGTAGTTCAGAAATGTTATCGAATGATGTAAATCAATTTGCGATCGCGAATTCTCCGCAGAACAATATATTTTGCGCTGAATAATGATCCTCATTCTTTTGATAGTTATTCTGTATACTCGTACATGAAACAAATTCTATTCATAAACGTGTAGAGTTATGAAACACGCAAAATAAAGTTTATTATTATGCGTAGCGATATGTTGTTCATATAATATTGTTGGTGGTAATTTATCAAATGTACATTAGTACTTCAACTTTATGATTTTGGGGAAAGTGGGTTCTTCCATTGTCTCGTTTAACTAAGGTGTAGTCTTGCGTAGTTTTTAATTGGTTGTTTCCGGAAAACGTTATAAAGAAGAAATAAAAGCGTAAATTGCCCTCAAATAATTTTTAATAACCTGCAAAACTAAAAAATAATTATTTTTAATTTGTGCAATGTTGACCAAGCTTCTTCAAATCTGTATTGATACGCTTTGGCATGCTGTTTACTAATTTTTCAATGATATTTTGATCAAAGGACCTCCACTCTACTTCAATTAAGGCCCCGAGTTACGCTAAATTAGTTGGCTTCTTCTTGTTCACTCGACTTTTGATAACCGACCATAAATTTTCGATCGAATTCAGATCAGCTGAATTTCCAGGCCACGGACTCAAAATCTTCCCTCCATTGTCATAAAGGAACTTTTTAACCATTCCTTTATCTGAAAAGCAACCCCAGACGTAAAGAGTGGCAGGATACTTGACCGTTGGAACGACACACTCCTTGTTAAATCTCTTATTTCTTCGTCGTACTAGGCTTTTCCCAAAGGTGGCAAAAATGAGGAACGGTGATTCATCGGAGAAAATGACTTTGTCCCATTGTTCAGTGGTCCAGTGCTTTGACTTCCTGGAAAAATTGAGCCGGTTTTTGATGTTCTTCCCCGTCAAAAGAAGTTTCATCGCAGCTCTCCCTGAAGAAAGTCCGTTGTCGAAGAGTCGACGTCGAACAGTTCGCGCTGAGGCATGGACGCCATTCCTCTCCCATTCTAGCGCAAGCTCTGAACTGCTGGCAGTCCTTTCCCGTAACGAGTAGTGCACTAAAGCCCTATCTTGACGAACCGACGACAATCTTTTCTTGCCAGTGACTTTCTGCGCCACTATGGATTATGTCTCGTTGAATTGTTTTTTTCATTCTGTACACAGTTGACGATGGGCAAGTTGCTCGGCAACGATTTCCTTTTTTGACAGATAGCTCTGATAGAGAAGAATGAATGTTTTCTTAATTTCTTCCGAAATGGCCATGATTTTGAATCTGGCAAAAAAAACATTTTTAGAAATTTAAAAAAAAATTCATCGTTGAACAAAATGTTTGAAAATTAATATGCCACTCACCTTGCACGATTTTTTCATCAGTTCCAATGCCCGTATCAGCTTTTGAACCAGCACAAATTGATTTTCATCATTTAAAAAAATTGGTCAAATTTTAAATTCCTACGTAATTTCTTTAACCTCGCTTCTGTGTAATATTTGCTAAATTGTAGCACGCTTTACCAATAAGGCTTAAGCATATTCAGAAATAAGGCCATATGAAGTAAAAAGAATATTTTTTCTCAAAATCACTGGCACACCTTTATAACTGTTATGTTCGGCTTTCAACTTGAATGCATTATCACAACCATAGCTTCATTTTTTGTGTTTGTTTCGGAATTGCGTTTTCCTTTTTCTTCCTTTTCATTTCTATCATATATTAATTTTTCCTTCGGCTAAATTATTATTCAACTATTTTTCCTTTAAATCCGTTTCCTTTCATAATGGAGTAAATTCTGAAAAAGTGGACAGAAGCAACTGGAACACAACACCGCCACACCTGAGCTGCCTCCACCTTCCCACAGAGTGGCCACAGTCACGGTGGTGAGCGACGCAGTCACCTAACGTTTTGCTTCAAGCGTGAGTGTGCTAATAAGGATGTATTTAGCTCATTGTACAGGGAAATACGCTGAATTTGCTAGCGGGAGGTAACTGCATTGAGAGTTTGCATAGCAGAGTTGTTGTAGTTCACACAAGCTCCTACATCGCACCATAGCATCGCACCATTGGATGGTCGAGGGCAGGTTCGTTTCTGTCGGATTAAGTAGTAAACGTCCTCCTTAATGTTTGGCAAAAACGCTTTTTGAAAACGTTCGTTTTGTTATAATTTTTTTCGGAATAAAAAATTCGAACGCAATAGATAGTTAAGTGCTAGACTATCTCCTTTACATGTACTTTAAATGGACATCCTCTTGAATACCTCGTTACGGAGTGGTTCATCATCTCCATTACGATATTTTCACGAGAGTTGCCATTTAACTATGCTGCCTGTTGGAATCTGCGTTATAGTTTCGTACAACGCGCATTTGCCACGGGGGGACGGATGCTGTAGGGAAGCGGTCACACAGTTTGGTAAACTCGATACATTGGAGTTTACGTTGTGAATTCTTTCGTGCGTAAGTTTGCAATATCGTGGCTCTTACACTTATTTTGACACGTCCAAATTATCTTCGTTTCGACAAATTGTCCACAAATTTTTACATGTTTTTTTTTAAATGCGGGACTCGGAAAAAATTTGCAATGACTTTTGATACAATGAACGGATTTTTGAAAACAAACCGGTAGTAGAATCCTGAGATTTAAATCATTTATTTGGACATAGGAAAATTTATCTTGCTTTGAAACTGCCGCCAAGATCACGAACTGGACAACGAAACAATTCGCTTTCATAATCACTGCATACTTCTATCACTATTGGATTTTTTTGTCGGGAGATCTAGAGGCAAAGGTTTATCGGGACAAACTGACGGATCTGACTCAGCTCAAGGGTACCATCATCTCAGAAATAAGATTAGTCTGTCCCACCCTCTCCAGTGCTGTAATGAGAAGCATGCGAACACGCGCCCAATTTTGCTTGCAGTCGAGTGGACATCACATGTAAAATATCATCTTCAAAAATTGATCAAAATAAAAGATAAAGCTCTGGATTTTATTGCCGTTTTGTTTTTGAAATTCCGTTCGTTGTATCAAAAGTTACTGAAATTTTTTTGGGTCCTGTATTTAAAAACATCCTGTATATTCGGCAATAATAAAGGTAGGTTCTCTGGATATTTGACTCTAAGTATGTGAACACATTCCTGTGTATTGGAGCGGCTGCGTCTCCATCTATTGGAGACTCAAGGGTGAAATCCACCTAGACCTCCTGGACCGCCACGGCGACCTGGACGTCTGAAACCAAAGGCCTCCTGAGCGCTGAGCGCTACCTCGGTCGCCACCGCCAGCAAGACTTGCAGCTTCATCGTGCTTCTCTCGGCCTCGAGTCTGGGGCGGAGGAAACAAGATCAGAGAATTTGGGCTCTGCGAGTCTAGTCATGTTGCATGGCTGAGCTAGTGAGTAAATTGATGAGCGTTGATCACGTGTACGAGTTGAATGAGATCTAACACAGAGCTGAGTATGGCATTAAAATGAAAACGAATAGCTCAGTTGTGTGAATAAAATTCAATAACAGCTCAGCTATGTGAGTCAGATAAAAAATGTGACAAGTACCTGCAAGACAAAAGAAGACACTGTAAGTTTCGTTTTCACATTTCTAGCTACACCTTGAAAGCACCATGTAGCAACTGGCCTCTGAACACCTTAGTTACGAAGTGTCACGGCACCTCCGGCGAAGAAATTACCCTGAGTCTGGAGGAACTGGTTTCGGTATTATTCACCAGTGCTGTAGAAATCAAACAGAAGAAAATTTGTACGAGAAAACCTTACAAGTGATCAGGAAGAAGTGTTGGTGCAACTGAAGCAACCACTGTATAATGCTGAATCTGCTCTCCCAGCATCTTTTACACAGACCCTGCTCCACACACCCCCCTTCCCCTACGGTACAGACCTTGTTCTTTTAGGTCCGTGCGAATGCAATTCAAACATCCCATTTACCATTATCTCTTATGGGTGGGCTAGTCCCTTGATTACAGCTCTGAACCGGCGGCAGCCGGGAACACCTTCGCTAATATGCTTTGTGATTCACATCCTCGTGCACTTGCAGCGAGGTTTTCAAGTCCACGTGCTCCATTCAACCTACTACAGCACGTGCCGTCGCCTGCTAGCGATCCTTTAATGCACATTTGATTGTTCACACGTTTTAAGAATGGTTGCGTAGTTGCTACGGTTATATGGTTTAGGTTCGAAGTAGCAGAATTGTAAAACCGACTTGATTGCTCGAATACATTTAAATACTTTCAAAAGTTTGAAAAGCATAATTACACGATAGTATTTTAATTTGTTTGCTAAACGCATTTTAAAATAAGTTGAGAAATAATTGAAATCTCATTTACATCGGTACGTAGATGAGCAATTTACCCAGTGGTTCACATAAGTACCATTACATGATCAGCGTGTTAAGTCACAATAAATGAGTCTTGTAAAAGCGCAAAAAAGTAGGTTGTCTCGCTCGTTTGTGCCAAAAATAGCTAGCTGTATTTCACTACCAGCGTAATTACGGTAATTTCCCTGGAGTTAAACAGTTGTGTGGCGTTCCCTTAATGATCTATCCAACGAATATTATCCAAAACCGTACATATTTGTTAAAAACCGATCATTCTGGGCTGACATTCCGGTAATATATTTCACGTTAACGTTGTGGTTAAAACTAAACGTGAGTAAACCGTTGGGAGTCAGGTCTACATGTTACTAACCGCAAGAAAAACATCAATACCGCTTTATTTGGTTAATTGCGAAAAAATTCGTCGGCTAGCTTAGAAGCCTTTTTGTGAACATCTTTGAAGTTTTCTCTTCTTTTTTTATTTCTGCTTCGAGATTTCTACGGCCTCTCATTTGGCGGCAAATTGACATACAGTCACACGCAACAGTTTTCGATACTTCACATTTTTTGTCATAACTTGTGTGGGCAATTTTACCTAATATTTGGTCAGTATTATCCTACATAGTGTGTTTACTGGTGTGTGGAACGATAATTAAAAAGTCGATGTTGAAAAAAGTTTTATCGATTTAAATAAAAATTGATCCCATTCAAATGTATTGGATGCATTCATTTAGTATTTTATTGTGAAGCCTCTATTCCGCTCAACTGATTCCAGTTACTTTCCATTGTTGCGCTTGAGATTTTTACAAAAATCTACTGGTACTTTTTGCTTTTTTTGCAGAACTCTTTTAATTGTTCGATATTTTCTGGACTCCGCTTGCAAACTTTAATTTTCAAAATTGTTCACAAATTTTCAATTGGATTGAGGTCGGGAGACTGGCAGGGCCAGTTGAGGATGTCAATTCCGCTATATTGAAGCTATTCTTGCGTTAGTTTGGCAGTGTATTTGAAATCACTGTCATTTTGAGCGTGAAATCGTGACCGTGTTGAAAAATAAAATAAAATTTTATGTCAACAATGTCCAATCCTATTAAAGTGAGACGCCTAAATTTACAATCACCTAAATTTACAATCATAACTTACTCATTCAATTGACGGAAACTTGTTAGTCATGCAAAGTTCAACATTTGCTGTAGATAAAGAACTGAGCGTTTTAGAGTCGAGGATAAATTCAGCACATGAAAAAATTCAACCAAGTGATGATGCAATTGCATTCAGATTTAACTCTAAATACAAAATAGAACAATTTGCCAAAGCTTAAGCGACAGAAAATGTTTTCCAAAAATATTCACAGTCCGCTATCGCTAACCAAAATGAAATAAGTCAACTTTAATCGTTGTTGCAGAACGCATTGATAGAAATTCTAAAGTAATTGAGGAAGCTACGGCGTTGATAGGGCGCATGACCACCATGGTTACCTTAAGAATAAAATAAAATTCAGGAACTTAAGAATATTAGCAATACAAAAATGAATGGTGTTGACATTTTTTTTCGGTTTGGTTCACTGCTCCCTGTTTTTTAGCCTCTCAGACTTTCTTTTTTAACTTTTATCATGTCCCAAGATTCCTTCTTAATTTACTATTACTATGCGTAGAGGATCTTGTGTTGGAGCACACTTTGTGCATAGATTCGGTATTCCCTTAACGTCATCGTAAATGGTGCCTTAGTCCTTCCTTTCTTTCGGACGCCTTCAATGCGGTTAGACAGACTAAACTATCATCTAGTCAAATGTACGGCTACATTGATGTACTCAGCTCGCTGAGCAAAATAATCACTTGATCACAATGACCAAAATAAATCATTCAATAATATTTCCTGTGAAATTAATTATATAATTATATCGGGATAATTTGTCTCATTGCAGACTGGTGGCAGTGGATATCTAACGCAAGATTTCTGAAAAGAACTTCTTTCGGGTAAAACTGGAACGTTGATAACCTGTGCTACAACGGGGGAATGTACACCGTATGTCCCACAAAAACCCGAACCGAGTATTTATTTTCCCGTATTAGTTAAACCATCATAATAAGGATACCATAGGCATTTAATTTCTAGCGAAATTATCCTTCAAAATTAACCTAAAGAAAAGGTATTATTGATTATGATGGTATTGCTGATACGGAAAAAAAAATACTCGGTTCGGGTTTTTGTGCGACACTATAACTGAAAACATGAACCCTGTCATCTGATGACGCAGCAGTGGGATCAACATGCGACCTAACTATATAAACTTCTTCGAAAATAATCATGGTTACAAACTTAGTATATGTTTGTAAAAAATTATTTATTTACTTCCATGTAAAGCTTGTATGAGTTTTCACATCTGTTTGCATTCACAATCAACAAAATTTACTAACGTTTTGAGAAGAATAATTTTAAATTGACACCAGCTGTAAGCTTTTCTTCGTTTCGGGCTATAACTTATGGGTTATTTGACAGTTTCTATTATCTCAATTTTCGACCTATATTCAATACAATTTTTTTCAATTTCTCTGTTTTGTATCATCTGAAGCTGAATGGCCGTTGAGAGGGCTTGAGAGCTGCCGTTCCTGATAACGCAAGGAAAAGTGAAACAAAATTCAGTCCAATAATAGGTCAACCGTTTAATTTCTAAGTCCAATTACGATTTAGTCCAACGACAGTATGCGGAGAATTTATAAAGTTACGGGCATAGTTTATCAAATAGCCTGTAACTCATGAGGGAAAATTAGCTTAGCAATCGGGATCATCCTCGGAAAACAGAATTCCTCACGAAGAAGCGTAGATGAGGAGGGAGAGTAGCTTACGGAGCGGCCCCGGTAGCGCAGTAGCTCAGGACGCAAATAATGAATTCTTGGACCTGTCGAGGGCAAACGAAACGTTAAAATTGAATTATATTTACGAAAAAATGCGCGAAAAACTGATAATGTAACGAATCCGTTCTCCAGAAATACTGGTTGAGAAATTACTGGTATTTATTTTACGAAAAACTGTCTCTATGTTGCAAAATGCCTTTTGTCTGTGTTACATTGTAACCAAAGCAGATATGTTAAAAAATTGGTATCTGTTTCTTCTTAACGATAGATATATTCTTCTTACGCATTAAAGAAGGATTCATATACTCTGAAAGCACAGAATGTCGGGTCACAGTGACCCACGAAACCTACTTCAAAGCTGGAGAATCCGGCGGTAGAGCAGCTGTCGAGACCCAGGTCAATGTTGGCCTGCTGAGGGGTGCCAGCCGCAGCCGCCCGGATGGAGGCTATGAACGCGTCTCCGTCAAACGAACCGTCCGGCTTAACCTGCACAAACGCTGCTCCTTTAGTGACTGAATGTGTTGATTTTGTCCTTGAACGGATTAGTATAATATTTCTGTTATATTTGCTTGGTTATTTCTTTAACATATGCGTATTTAACTGCTAAATATACACGATTCCTTGACATGTACGATTTAACTGCTGAAGAATTTCATTTCTTAACGTTTTTAATTTGATGGTGTAATATATCAAATTCTTCATGAATTTTTTTTTACCTGAGTATTTTCATTTCGTTGTGTTGCTATGTAACGACTTGATATTTTTAATACTCCAAAGTTTGCTTTGTGAAAATCTGAGTATATCCCTTCTTTAATATTTCCTTATTCAACTGCCCAATATTTTTACTTCTCTAACCTTTTTGTAAAGCCGTGAAAAGTTTTAATTTTTCCAGCATTGACGTACTCCACTCTTGAACATTCCTGAGCTTGAGAGCGCAATTAGCAAATGGGCTGCGAAGCTGATGAGTGCACACAACGATACGCCAAAAAGTTTACAGAAAAATAAAGAACACCAAACCATAGGTTTCGACGCACACAGTCGTGGATTACGAGCTCGCTTCACTCACCAATTGCATGGCCCTAGCGACGCAGGTCTTGAGGGTGAGGGCCTCTGCAGCGTAGCCGTTCAGCTCCAGCACGTCAACAGTGCTCATCCCGTGAGGGAGGCCTGTGGGAGAGGGGCGGTTTGTGAATGGCTGAGATGTGGCGCGGTGTGAAATTTTTTAACGTGGTAGGGACATGATCCATGTCATTTTTGGCTGAGATATGACGCAATGCCGGTAAGTTTTTAACGGAATTAGGACGCGAGAAATGCCATTTTTGGACAGAGACATGACACGATGCAAGTCGTTAAACGGATAAAGAAATGACACGATGCGTCAGGTTACTGAAAGAAAGGCATAAAATCCACTTGATTAGAGTCGTTTCTATTAGCGACTGTATTAAGACTACCTATGACAGCGGTTGTGCGCTGTATTAGCTCTGATGTTCATTTCTACGCGCTGGTTTAAATTCATGACGGGTTTTGTATTTTTCCCGCCCAAAACAAATATACCTAAGATAATATTCCCGCTATTGCATTTTATGTTCAAGTGCACCTTTTAATTTTCTTCCCCTCTTCTAGCTAGCTATTCATTTCTCGACACATCCAGTGCTAAATACTCGTCTGACTTCTGTAACCATCACTTCGTCTCGTAAGTACTGAAAGCTATTGAATGACATTGGACCTGAACATAAAGCCCAGCTTAGATTACTCTGAAATATTGAGCGTTCAAAGATTACCCTCTACTCTTACGCATTGAATGTAAATAAGAAGCTGCAACTAAATTATTAACAAGAAGTTTACTTGAAGCCTCTAAATTAAAATGAAGCCATGCGAACACTCATCACTCACCGTTCGGAAAGATGGATGCGAGGATCGTGTCGATACCGTTGTCGGTGATGCAGGTCTGGATCTGCTCCATGTGCTGCTCTCTGTCCGCAATCGTCTTCAGTATGTCTAAGCAGGCGCGTTCCTCAGGGCTACTGCAACACGAAAATAATTTATGAAGAACCACGTTTTGTTGTTATTTACCAGCATAATACTCGAACATTGGGAATTTCTGTCGGATTGAGTAGTAAATGTCCTCCTAAATGATCGGTGTAAAAACGCTTTTTGAAAAGTACGTTTTGTTATAATAGACCACAATAGAAAGTACCAGAGCAGTAGATAGTCGAACACGGAATCATCTCCAATACATGTACTTTAATGAACTTCTTCTTGAATACCGAGTAACGTAGTAGTTTATCATCTCCGTCACGAGAGTTTCACGAGATTAAACATTTAACTACGCTGCTTGTTGGAATCTGCGTTATAGTTTCGTACAACGCGCGTTTGCAACGGGGGGGACGGATGCTGTAGGGAAGCGCTCACACAGTTTGGTAAACTCGATACATTGGAGTTAACGTTGGGAATTCTTTCGTGCGTAAGTTTGCAATATCGTGGATCAGATACCTATTAAGACAGTATTTTGTACATTTTAGCATTAAAAAGGACAGGTTCTCTGGATATCTAGCTTCAATGAAACACATTCCCGTACATTCCACCTATTTAATACACTCACGGGGGAAATCTGCCAGGGCGTCTTCACCTATTAAATACACTCACAGGGGAAATCTGCCAGGGCGTCTTCACCTCTTAAATACACTCATGGGGGAAATCTGCCAGGGCGTTTTCACCTATTAAATACACTCACGGGGGAAATCTGCCATGGTGTCTTCGAGCCTTAGAGAAACCAAGGCCTTCCAAACCAAAGGCCCCCTGAGCGCTGAGCGCTACCACGGTCGCCACCGCCAGCAAGACTTGCAGCTTCATCGTGCTTCTCTCGGCCTCGAGTCTGGGGCGGAGTAAACAAGATCGTAGAATTTAGGTTCTGCGAGTCGAGTCATGTTGCATGGCTGAGCTATGTGGGTAAATTGATGAGCGTTGGTGGCGTGTACGAGTTGAATGAGATGTAACACAAAGCTGAGTATGTGACATTAAGTTGACAGCGAATAGCTCAGTTGTATGAATAAAATTTAATAACAGCCCAGCTATGCGAGTCAGATGATAAATACGACACGTACCTGCAGGACATAGAAAGACGCTGTGAGTTTCGTTATCACATTTCTAAATACACTCTGAAAGTACCGTGTAGCAGCTGGCTACTTGAAACCGTTTAGTTACGAAAACAAGTCACCTCACGAGAAGAAATTAATATCTAAGGCAGGAATTCACTAGTGCATTAGAAGTCAAAGACAAAAATATTTCTGCTACAATAAAAAACTTACCTGTGATCAAGAAGAGTTTGTGCGACTGAAGCTACCACTGTATGATGCTCACTTTCTTTTCCCTACGCCTTTTATACAGATCTTACAGACCCCGGCACAGAGCTCGTTACTCGGATTCCAGATAATTTAATTCAACCTTATCATTCTCTATTGTAGGTTGCCTCGTCCCCCGATTGTAGCCCTGATCAAACGTCAGTCTGAAACACTTGCGCTCGCATGCGTTGCGACGTAAGTCCCCGTGCTCGTCTTACAGGATTTTCATCACGTCCCCGTGCACGTATGGCAAAATCAAATCACCAAAAATGAGTCTTATTACAGCGTGAAAAATGGGCTGTGTTTCAGCCCGTCTTGCTCGTTAGTGCAGAAGACAGCGTTTGATTCATCGTTTCACTGTTCGCGTACTTGCTTGAATTTCCATCGAGTTCAACAGTAGTGAGGCGTTCTCTTTCTGATCCATTCAACGAGACAATTTGTGGCCGTACATCTTTGTCCGAGAACTGTGCTTTCTGGACTGGCCTTCACGGTAGTATCATTCATGAATACCGTGAGGTAAAAAGTGAACATGAGATAACTGTTGTGAATATGTTTTACGTGCATAACTAACGAGAATATGTTCATGTTGCTTGCTTTGGGCTTTTGAGAAAAATTTGTCAGCTAGCTTAAAGCATTTTGGTGAACATCTCTCTTGTTCTGAGGACATTTGAAGTTTTCTTCTTACTCTCTTTCTTTGAGTTTAGCTTCATAATTACCAATTGTTTTGTATATTTCGGGGTTTTAAATATTCTTTGTATCTGACCTTAAAAGATTTTTGACTTTACTATTCGCTTGTCCGTGGAAATTTTCCAAAATGTGGTTTCAATTGTACAAACGATAATCATAGTCATAAAAATGACTATACGCCCACGAGATGCTGAAGCCAGCTGTTGACAAAGATTCTCCTATCAAAGCACGTACCTCAGAAACGTTGGTGAGTTATGTCAGGCCAAGCTGCATATCACAGTAATCTACTGCGCGCACCTGCTTGGAACAGCTGTAAGTTGTATTTCGAGATAAGACCTTCACAGGTGCAGGGCATAGGCAATAGGTTTAGCTTTGTTGAGTTTGTCTGTTCTTTGTTATGGACGCAAGGGACTTCAGACTTTCCAGCCTTAGAGCCAAATTGATTTCCAGCCTTAGAGCCATATTGATTTCCAGCCTTAGAGCCATATTGATTTCCAGCCTCAGAGCCATATTGATTTACAGCCTCAGAGCCATATTGATTTCCAGCCTTAGAGCCATATTGATTTCCAGCCTCAGAGCCATATTGATTTCCAGCCTTAGAGCCATATTGATTTCCAGCCTTAGAGCCATATTGATTTCCAGCCTCAGAGCCATATTGATTTCCAGCCTTAGAGCCATGTTATTTATTTCTCCAGTTAGTTCCAAGGGCCAGAACAATTTTAAGTTCCGCACCATCATCTATATTAACAATAACAACAAGAAGTCGTTAGCCGTCGCGGGGCGGATTGATCACAGTGGCGGGCCGGATTGATCTCACTGGTGGGCCGGATTTGGCCCACGGGCCGTAGTTAGGAGACCACTTCGTGGAGAATGGCGCCCTCAGGGGAATACTGTCAGGTTACCTCAGCTATAGGTAGGCCAAAGGGACATCGTGCTCGCTTCTTTTAATTTTTATGCCATCTTCGCTATCTCTAGACAGTTGTGATGTCTCGAGCTGGTACCAAAGTAAGTCTTCCTTTCGTTGAAATAGAATACTTCTTTTGTTTTGTTACGGACCATCTTTTTTCGGTTCGCTGCTGTCCTGTTTTTCAACACCTATTTCTCTCACCATCAAGTGTTATCTTGTATTATAAACCTTCCTTCATGATTTGCATTTCTTTCTTATGTAGGGAATCTTGTGTGGAGACCCACCTTTTGCATAGATTCTCCGTTTCCTCAGTTTCAAACCAAATGATTCTTTCCGCTCTTTGAAACCGCATTGTGGCTAGGAAGGCTTAAATAATTTATCTAATCTAATCATCGCTCTCTTCTGTGTCTTTCCTTCCTCCTCTTTCCTGATTTACTGTTTCTATGCACAGAGTATCCTGAATAGAAACTCATCTTGTGCGTAAATTCCTCGTTTTCTACAGTCGCTACTAATTGATCCCTTCTTTTATCTCTCTTGAGATCAACTTTGTTGCAGCAGAGAGACTTCAACTTACTATGCTTCGGTGATTTGAGATCAATGCTTCTGTACGACACTAAACTGCAAGAATTGGTTGGGAATTACACGCAACTGAGGTTTGTTTTTGTCTTGGAATTTTTCAAGGATTTCTTTTTTAATTTTCTTAGCGAATTTAATAGAGCTTATTTCCGATCAGCGGGTCTGCATCTAAGAAATTTCAATTGTAAACAACGATAATGCGATTAAAAGGCAAGTCAGTGGTGTGTATGTGGTTGTGTGAACTACGACGGGAAAATTTTAAGTTTTCGACGATATTTCTCATTGTCATTTTTATGCGTTATCACTTATTTCTTGGAGCTTACAATTTTCATTATTCCTAGCTTCAAATGCGTTATGATGTTCGTGATAAATTTATTTTCTATGAGGTTAAATTAAATGTAAGATCATTTAAGGAATGAAAGTGTACAGGTGCAATAGATGAGAAGAGGAGGTGATTTTTGCAATGGGAAAGTTGGGTGTAATCACAATAATGAGCTTTCTTTCATTTCGTTTATTGTCATGTTTTCGGTGAGATTTGAACAAGTTTCTGCTTATCTCGTCTTTTGGTGATGTCACGAGCGTGTTTCCTGAACATTTTTTGGAGCGCGCTGATTTGTTCGAACTTTTGATTCGAGCTGTAGTGTTCTATGTAAATATATATTATGATTCAAGTCAAGACTTCTCACTTTTTGTTTTTTACTCGTGTATTTTTTTTCGTATTTGTAATTAGTAAGGGAAAAATTTCTCACTGGAGATGCTGTTTTATGTTTTTTTTGAAAAAACTGGACATCGTGCAAGCTGTAACTTTTAATGAATAAATAAGATATTGCAGGATTGATTTTGACATAAATTTTGGATACGCTAAAATATCCTCTCGCAAATGTTCGTGCGATTCAAAAGTGAATTACGATACGATCATTTAACGGAGCCATCATATTCAGATGGTTTGAGTGACTCTAAACCGAATATTTTGAAGAAACTGTAATGATAATTATTTGGATAATTTTTAAAGATGAAAAAAAATTGAATTAAGAAAAAGGTTACTTACAAACAAAAACATGATGACCATTTCAAATTTTTTAAAAACAGAAATCTAATTTTTGCATTCTCCACCAGCTTTTTTGAAGCATTTTTTAACCTTACTTTGAATATTATGGAATTAGTACTTATTCTTTTTGACGAACGCAAGGTTTGAATTTGCTAAATACACAGTTTAACTTTTTTGCCGGAGCATGCATGTTTTTCGTCGCCTAAGAGATTCAATTACTTGGGCGGCGAAAAACGTGCATGCAGGCGGCGAAAAAGTTAAACTGGATAGTACTACTACACATTGTATATATAACACTACATCTCTCACGTTAGCAGGAGCGTGTGTTGAGTTCAGTAGTCAGCTCGCACTACTTCAAATTGTAAATAGTTATGTTCTGAATGTTTGTCTATCGTCAGCTGATTGTATTTAACTTTTATTTCAGTTATTTTCTTTCATATTTTCACTGATTTTTTATCTAAGAGTTGATAATGGGGATAAGCTCCGAAACTAAAAAATAAGAAATTCCCTTAATTTTGAATTTTTTCATCATACACATAATTTTATACTTGTTTCTAGTAACTCTGCTCTTAATCAACTATCGGTTTCTAAAACAGGCATTGCATTTCTGCCTCTACACTGGCATTCTGAAGTGGCTGCTTGGCATGCTATGCCTTTGTTCTGACGAACCTCTTTGTAATTTACAGATATGAAACAAATACGAACATATACCCCCTCAGGGTGATACAACTATTGTATCCATGGGAAGAAGTGCTCCCAGGGAGAAAATGTGAAGGCACGAGCTTAGAGTTAGGTAGACCTTCTTTTTGTTGAAATAAAATGTTTTTATGTTGAGGACCATCTTTTTTTCGGTTCACTGCTGCCCTGTTTTTTTCAGCACCTACTACTTTCTTCTTTAAATTTGGTCTTGTTTCAAAATCTTCTTTCTCAACTTACTGTTTTTATGCCCTTTCTGCATAGATTCTGCGTTCCCTAAACTCCATATTAAATGGTGCCTTCCTCCTTCCTATCTTTGGATCGCATTTGTTGCGTATAGGGAGGCTTAAACTAACTAATAATCTAATCTACGAACATTTGATATTGCACGTCCACCATTTCCAAAAGCTCCATATAAACAATTTTTTTGATGAATCCACTAATTCTCAGGTAAGAGATCACGTACGAATTTACGTAAACATTCTTCATTCCATCAATTTACGCTACGTGTGCATCCAAGGACCGTCATTACGCAGAGTTATGAGGGAGATGTAATAAGTAAGCCTATGCTAAAGCCTCTACACTACAGAACCACACGCCAGTCATGATTCACTTCCGTTTATAACATTGGTCATTATTTCATGGTGAGGTTTCGTCTTCCTCTTCATGTTCATAGTATCTTCGTTCACGCCCACGGTTTTTTTTTTTCAAGGTTAGTTGCTATGCGCCGCTATCAAAGCCTCAACTTCCGCGTGTGTTTTGGAAGGCCAAGCTCCCAGGCATCGCTTCGAAAGTTTTGATAGCACGTGTAATTCTCAAAGGCTAGTACAGCGGATCTAATTTATTTCAGTTATTTTCATACGTTGCAC
>JACJUY010004164.1:6564-24666 GCA_014220935.1 Platorchestia sp. MABIK | reverse complement strand
GGTGAGTGGTGACGTGTGGGGGGTGAGTGGTGACGTGTGGGGGTGAGTGGTAGCGTGTGGGGGTGAGTGGTGACGTACAGTAACGCTGTTAGGTTAGCACGAAGTTTAATTGCTACGAGTAATACTTCAGATTTTTTAGGTTTATACGTTAGACTTCGTTATGTTTTGAACGTAACAGAAACTAGCCACTTCCACATCTATTGTTTAATTTTACATTTAATTTTTTGTTCTCCATTATTATCTAACCTAATAATACCTGTCGTGTGTTTATTTATATATTTATTTACATATATGTTTGGTGTCCGCTTCTTACGAAACATAGGATGTCTGAGTTTGTGGTTTCATGGATACCGAATTCCTCAGTGTATTGAAAGATGGCCTTACACGCATTGATATGTTTGACATTTCATCAGGATAGGTCAGCAGAGGTTAGATAATATTGACGGAATTTTTTCACGGGTTCACCTAGCTCAACGATGACATTGTCTGTGGAATTTCCACGGGTCCTGCTACTACCTAATAATACCCTTGGTTTATTTGTTTGGAGTCCGCTTCTTTCATTTCTCTGTCACGCTCATAAGGATAGTTATAATGATCGTATCTGTGATACAATTTCACCATTGCGCACGTACAAGAAATAATTTTTATCACGGGTACTGTTAAGATGGATTTATTAGTTTGTCATCCACATCTGGAAAGTTTGTTCAAGAAAGGTATTGAATCCCGTCATTTTTTGGCTAGCCTTGCACACAAGTATATATATTCTTCCCAACTATGTCATTGGCTGTGCGTGTTTTTACGTCTAACATTTGTGTCATTCCCCTTGAACTTCAATATTTTCTACAAAATTTTGTTCTCCTTGAATGTTCCATACTCTATATTGATTTATTTTTCATTTGAAATTTTACTAACTGCATTCTTGAGAAAATTGATTTTCTAAAATAGCATTTCAATCTCTTAGAATTTTCCCTGAAAAAAATCCGTTACCGTTTCATTTCCATAAAGAATTGCACCCGCAGCACTATTCAGCCCTCTCGCGCGTAAACACACGTACAATTACATTTCTGAACTGAACCCTATTCAACTCCCTACGCCTCAATGCCTAATCTATACTGTAATAAGAGCGGTGTCTGTCTGTCTGTCCGAAGCCAGCCGAAAGTGTGTGATGAGCGTATCTGTGATACAAGCTTCATCAACTCCACAATTTCCAGTGTATTAATCCATCAGATTAGAGTAGGAATGAATATCACGTGAATTCTTAGGAAATAGGAACGTGTGTCATGTGACTAGTCGAACATTATTATACACTAGTGGGCACGGCCCGCCAAAAATGACGGGATTCTATAACTTTCTTGAAAAATTTTTTCAGATGTGGATGACAAACAAATATATCCATCCTAACAGTACTCGTGGTAAAAAATATTCTTGTACTTGTGCACTGGTGAAATCGTATCACAGATACAGTCATTATAACTATCCTTATGAGCGTGACGAGACTCAGACATCCTATGTTTCTTAAGAAGCGGACACCAAACAGATATATAAATAAATTTATAAATAAACACACGACGGGTATTATTAGGTTAGATTTTTGACGGGCCGTGTGCACTCGGCCTCATCAACTCTCGAGAGAACGAATTTTTTATTTCTTACGGCCTTTCTTTCATTTCGCCTTCTTTCTTGCTTCAAATAAAGGGGAGTGGACTAGTTATTTTAATTACATTTCTGCACTGACACAGCGACCATATTCGCGTTCAACGTGGACACGGAGCGGAGCGCGGAGGAGGCGGCGACGGCGGCGGAGTCGGTGTCGGTGGTGCAGACGAACATCATCTACAGGCTTGTGGAGGAGCTCAGGCGGCTCCTTGGCGGGCAGATGCCCACGCTGCCGCACGAGGAAGTGCTTGGTGAGTGCAGAAGCCCTGTCTTGTGCAGGGTTAGTGTTGAGAGACTTGCACGAAAGTCCAGTTTCACGCAGAATTTTCAACAAAAGACACCAAACCCCACTCATACGTAAAACTTTTAAAAGAAGACTCATACAGAAGCCCAGTCTTAGCAAAAGTTCATCTGAAAACGCACAAAACACGCCTAAAAATGCATTGGAAAACAACAAAAATCAAATGGAAAATACTTCAAACCGAAAATATATTTTTTGGTTTTTAAGCGTTTCTTGGTTTTTTTTTTGTTAGTTGTTTAATTCTAACCCTGGTCTAGAATCATGCGTCATTAATCCTCTATCTCTTAAACTTACTTTTCTGAACTTGATGCCCAGTTTAGTGCACGTAACGTCATTATATATAGTTCGTTGTTCCGAAAGGTCTCCTTTCTACCATGTGCTCTGGCCCTCTTACGTTCTATTAGGCTCACGAAATGTCGGATTTTTAAAGAAGCTATAAAGGTTAACAAAAAGAACAATTTTTCAATACCTCACTTGAGAGACTTTAGTTCTCTAGCTCGTGAGTTCCGGCTTTATTCGTGATGTGATAGACACTTTATAACAATGAGTGCTCTCAACCTCCTTCAGCCCACAGTATAAGCTCTCCCACCGCACGCCGGTTTCTACTAACCTTTACTTGCTGTCTACAACTGGGTAATTGTTTGAACTGTGTTGACATTATACGAGCGGCTCTTTAAAGTAAATATAGAACACCGTTAGGAACATAAGGTGAGTATTGCTTGTGATTAGCGAATGTTTCTCGTAACAAACGAATGTTATTCGAAGTGTGCGCTGATACTCGAATTAAAATAAACTCGAGTTCTGCTTGAACTGAATAAGAGAAGCATCGTTCAAACAGCGACTCTTGAGCTTGTCTGGCCATCGTTAAAATATTTTACTCCACCTATTCTTCTAAGTATTTGAATACTAAATATTTTATTCCACTTCAGTACTAAATATTTTACTTCACTTTTAGAATTAAATATTTTGATACAAAATATTTCAATACTGAATATTTCACTTCACTTATAGTGCTAACTTTCAGGAAATGTAGCCTTTACGGCACCGTCGATGAGACTCAAGTATTTCCGATGTGTTGTGTGGTAGCGGCCAATTTAGTTGAATGCTTTGTGATAGAAGTCTATGCTAACTTCCGGTGTTGCTTATCAACTCATTTTGTTCTTAATATATTAAAGTTATTATTGGCTAATTTAGAGTACGGATGCCCATCAAAGTCATACATTCGTTTAACTCAAAGAGTTTCTATCGCATCGAAAATCATGAATGTCAGTGAATTATGATCATGTATGACTTACAATCTCGCGATTTACGAAAATTTACAGTTCATATACCTAGAGGGATTATGAATGCCCATGCAAACCAGTGTGACTTAGTGTGAGTCACGGATGTCATCCAAAATTTCCATTGCAACTGAAAGTAAGTACAAACCCTAATCGCTGTCAAAATTTACTTTCAAAATTTCTCGAGTAGCTTCACATTTCTTGCCGTTTTTTCAGTCTAGCATATGTTACTTGACGTGAAACCAATGAAACGGAGACCCGATATCAACCTGATTTAAACACGAGTATTTTTTAGACGTTCGATTGGGAAGCTCAAAGCAAGCCCTGCAATCCAGAGTACGTTATCGACCCGCATCTGAGGAACACTTGTTAGCTCCCTTCCTTCTATGTTCTATTCACGAAACGAGAGCGACATTTGTGTGTTCCTGTGAAGGCCTAGTCTTTCGTTTCTTCTCTGTGGGTTGCTCTTTGCTTGACCGAAATTTCAACTGAATTTTGTGTATCTTTCTGTTACATAATGCGTTTTGTTGATGTTGATCACTGATTGTGCTGCAGAAAATAATATAGAATATCTTTTAAATGATTGTTCTATAATAGACAGTGATGCTTTTATCCCATGACTGCGTGTGTATTAAATCTATTTCGAATTGTTGTTATATAAGGAATTTTTATAATTAGCTGATACCTGCTAACCTTTTAGTGTATGATTTCCGTAATCAATTAATAGGTTGACTCTTAAATTATCTCTTCATGCCAAAGATTTTGATCTCAAGCGTGTGCTGCTTGATGAAATATTTTCCCTTCCGCACCAAACTGCAAGAGCAGGAACACCCAAAAGGCAACTTCTTGTAACAACTCCATTATCTAAGAAATAATGATTATAACATATGTTTATTTATACAGTTCAAATATCAATACATTATAATTATTCGTATAGTAAAAATATTGTAATGATGCTACTATTTCTACGTAAGAAATTAGATTAGAGCAATCTTTGAGCCGTTTTAGAGCATTGGGTTTTGCAGGCGAGGCGGAAGTGCTGGAGCAGTTCATGGCCAGCGATGACGGTGGGCGCAAGAAGACGCCGGTGGCGGGCTGCCGCTGTGTCAAGGGCACCCTTAAGAAGGACGCCATGTTTAGGCTATACCGTGATAATGATCTCGTACATGAAGGTCAGTATAGCAGTCTAGGTAACCTGGATTCATGAAGGTCAGTATTGCAGTCTTGTTCCCTGATACATGATGTCAGTATTGCAGTTTTGATGACCTCCGTGTATGAAGGTCAGTATTACAATCTAGGTAACCTGGATACATGAAGGTCAGTATTGCAGTCTAGGTAACCTGGATTCATGAAGGTCAGTATTGCAGTCTTGTAACCTGGATACATGAAGGTCAGTATTGCAGTTTTGATGATCTCGTACATGAAGGTCAGTATTGCAGTCTTGTAACCTGGATACATGAAGGTCAGTATTGCAGTTTTTATGATCTCGTACATGAAGGTCAGTATTGCAGTCTTGTAACCTGGATTCATGAAATTCAGTATTGCAGTTCTGGTGACTTGCGTGCATGAAGGTCAGTATTGCAGTCTTGTAACCTGGATACATGAAGGTCAGTGTGACAGTTCTGGTGACTTGCGTGCATGAAGATCAGTTTTGCAGTCTTGGTTGCCTGCATACGTTCAGGTCAATATGGCAGTTCTGGTGACCTGCCTGCATGAAGGTCAGTATTGCACTCTTGGTAACTTTGATGCACGAAGGTCGATTTTGCTGTGTTGTTAACCTGGATACAAGGTCAGTATAGTGACTTTTATTATACCTGCTTCAATGAAGGTGAGTGTCATGTGCCATACTCTGTTAATTCTAGCCATTAGGGCTATATGAGCTGCAACGAAACGGACTGCTGTCGGCTAGTAACGTTGAAACCCTGAAATAATTTTAGATTCCCGTAGGAATAGGCTAAAGTGCGCGCCAACAGCCTGCCCAAGGAGTTAGATATTACTTGTTAGCTGCATTGTAAGCCTATTTCTACGGGAATCTAAACTTGTTTCAGGGTATCATTTCTCGAAAACGAAAGAGTTTTGAGGTTTTTGTCACTCATAAAAATCGTTTTATTTTACGTTTTTCTGTATATGGTTAAAATATGTGCATCGAATTACACAACATTCTGTATAACTATATACTGTCTCGGTACACAAACTCTACCATGCCGAACACAGGTCAAGAACCACTGCTTTAAACGCATGTTTCTTTGCACTAAATTTATTAACGGAGTACATGTGCTACTCGCTCCAAGAGTAGCGAACAACCTGCCGGAAGGCGATTAAAGGAATTGTATCCTGCAAAAGTTCCTACGCTCATCGAAGGAGTCAGTAAGATTCCTCAGTTCAGGAGATTTACAACCAGTGCTTGTTCTTATGGAGGGCTCGAAAAATTTTTCTCTCTCTGGAGAGATTCTTGGCTGTTCACAGTGAAGCCGGCATTACTTCTTGCACATGGTAGTCATTATGTTTTTTCTTGAAACCTTTTCTCTTCCGTCCTGTCAGTAGGTCAAACAACCGACAGGTTTTCTTGTTTCTATTGATCTGTAGGGGCACATTTTGTGCATAAATTCATAGTTTTCTGCAGTCCATAATTGATGGTTCCTTCTTTTCGCTCGCTTGACGTGGTAACAGGTTAAACCATGAATGTAATTATAATATGAATAATAGCAGTAATAATGATATTGGGTGGGGGTTGTACAGGCCCTCTGCTGTCGATGCGCCACGTGAAGTTAGTAAACAATGAATATAATTATAGCAACTGGAGAAATAATAATGATAATATTGATAATGGCTGGGGTGGTGCAGGCCCTCTGCTGTCGATGCGCCACGTGAAGTTAATAAACATTGAATATAATAATCGGTAATTATAACAATAGTAATGATGTTGCTGATAATAGGTTAGGTGGAGCCCGGGTAAGGTAATTAACCATGAATATAACAATCGGTAATTATAAAAATAATTATATTACTGAAAATGGCCGGGGTGATGCCGGTTAAGTTGATAAATCATGAAGATAATAATCACTAATTAAAACAATAATAGTGATATTAATGATAATGGCTGGGCCATGCAGGCCCGCTGCTGTCGATGCGCCACGTGAAGTCCGAGGTGGGTTCGGTCGGCACGGACAAGGAGTGCGGCCTGAAGTTCGAGGACCGCAGCGTCCATTTCCAGAAGGGCGACAGGATCGTCTGCTACACTGTCCACCAGCTCGAGCAGGAGAGTGACTGGCGTCCTAAAGGTTTTTGAGCGTAGGACAACATTGTTATTTAACTGCACAAACATAAAGACTATTGCTGAGAAAATGCTTCTAATTATCCTACTCAGCGCGAGTGACATTGCCAGTTTCACCACTTTCCTAAAAGGGGTGAAAAATCCTTACCTAAAAATTTTCGTTCATTCCTACAGAAATCATCTCTCTCGTAGAAAAGCTTACGTGAAGCAAGTGTTCGTTTCCTAATCATGCAGTCTACCATTCCCGCGTATTTTGTTTCACTTAGGGTTGGGTGGGAAGTAATCCTTCATTTCCTAGAAGCTTATGTTATCATTTTGGTTTAGCGAGCCCGTGTGCCTACTCATGGCAGTTGTACGTGTGATTAAAAGCAGCCCTTTCTCGTTTACTCTTGCCTATGATCATTAGGCTCCTCAAAAGAGAAAGTGGCATGTGCTTATCTCCAGGGAGAAAGGGACATAAGTGAAACTCAAGGGAGAAAGTGGCATACGTGTAACTCAAGGGAGAAAGTGGCATGCGTGTAACTCAAGGGAGAAAGTGGCATACGTGTAACTCAAGGGAGAAAGTGGCATGCGTGTAACTCAAGGGAGAAAGTGGCATGCGTGTAACTCAAGGGAGAAAGTGGCATATGTTTAACTCAAGGGAGAAAGTGGCATGCGTGTAACTCAAGGGAGAAAGTGGCATACGTTTAACTCGAGGGAGAAAGTGGCATTAGGTTTAAACTCGAGGGAGAAAGTGGCGCACGTGTAACTTTCATTAACTTGTCATAAGCGCTCATGCGTGACTCCTATACGACACAAATAACATGTCTTATGACGGCAGAAAAGTACGATTTTACTAAATGATTATTCAGAGCGATCTCACTGTACGTATGGATGATGAGGTGACCTTTATGACGGAAAATATGTTCTGTGGTCTATTGCTCTTTTAAAAACCCCTTTGAATTTGCAAGTGATTGGTTGAATAAAGACATGGATTGTCGGTGAAAAACTGTTAATTGTTTCTAGGGTTCCTCTATTCATATTCCGTAACTGGAGTATAGAAAGAAATGAGATAGAGGGAAAAATAATTGAGCGATCTATTTTTTTTAATTATCTTCTGAAAAGTTTTTGGTGACCTACATTATAAACAATGGAGTTATGTTTAAAAGGGTCCCAATGAACTTGATGTTACAGCAAAGGCAGCTGAAGAACAAACTCATTAACGCCAAAGCTTGTGATAGCCTCACACATTGACTATATTTTCAGATTGAGGGGGAACCGCATAACATCCAAGCACGACAAAACAGGACGCAAGATTATCTTTTATCTTCCCTTCACCAAATTTAATTGTGCTAAAGGTGGAATTTTAAAACCCCGAAACATTTGCAAATACAATGCATTTATACACATTCGTTCTCCTCTTATCACGAAAAAAAAATTCCAACACAAATTCTCCCACTAGAGTCTAGATGTAGCGCACATCTGTGGTTTTTCGCTTCTCGCAATGAACAAAATTCATTGTATGTAAATTATAAAACAATTTGGTAGATTATTAGCCTGCCAAAATTATTTGAGTGAGTCATCGAGTAATTACACTATCAGAGAAATGTTTGAGAGTGTTCCTCCAGCAAATAGTTTTATCAACGTTTGGTGCTTGAGCAACTGCACGTGCGTCTTCGACGCTATCAAATATCAAATACAATGAACGTGGGAGAAGTTGTGTTTTAAGTGACTAGTACTTGTTGCATGATAAACCGAAAACCAGGGCAGGATATTATTAGTTTTACCGAGTATTGTTCACCAAGTTTGGGGACTAAATAGTTAAATAAAGAAACTGTCTCCGTTGCCTAAGGGGGAATTTAAATCAAAACTCATTTAAAAATTCTGCGTTCAAATCTACATCATCAAGTCCGCCCTCTCCTCTTTAAAGGTGTGAAGGACATGTTCTTAATTCTTTTTCACTAAAACGTTATCACATTAAACCCTAGAGACCTGTTGGTTCCACTACAGTACGTATTTATTAGGAAAATAAGGCTAATTATTCACACTTAACTACATTTGATGCATGAATTTTTCATTTCGTTGAAAATTTATTGTCACATTAAACCATTCCCATGTGAAAAAATTAGCGACCAGCATAATTTCCGGTTATAAATAGAAATCCCTTTTGATTCATGAGTTTTTGAACCGAAAACGTACGTGGTTTACACAGAAGAGTGTCGGTTGACGTAGGAAAGAGATTGCCTTGTCTCTTATCAACGTTTATGTCATCGGTCTTATCGTGACAACTGATCGCAGTTAGGTACCTCTACCGCCTCGGAGTGGGAGCGCTCAGTGAGCCTCATCCTGGTGAGATAGAATGCTCGACCTCCGGTGAAATACGATATGTTTGTTGACATCCGCATGTGAAGTGTACAGTTTTGAAAAATGTGTCGTTGGAAATGTTTTCACGAGAACTTTTAGCTAATCCTTACCGGAAGACGGAAGCATGAGGTTATTGTGACCGATCAAATGTCGAAGATGGAAATGAAACCAGATTCGTCGAAGGCCCCTGATGAAAACTGGGACCGCTTAACGTTGATAGCCAGCCGTGTTTTTGTGGCGTGTTTGGACCGTACAACGACTCTTGCGGTTGATGCTTATGCTACGTTAATTGCCTACAACGAGCGCCATGAACTCATCGACCTTAGGTCACTGTTCATTTACCTCGTTGGTGTTGGTATCGTGTGTTTACTAAGCAGCACCAGCATGACTTTGCTTTTCTTGACAATCGTTTGGCTGGCTACGAGTGAGAAAAAAGTGAACGTAAGGAGGAAGAAATCAGACTTGAGGGAGGCGGTGCATGCTGCAGATGAGAACACATTGGCGTGGTTGGCTCAATATCTCGAAAAAAGAGGCTACCCACAACCGTATCCCTTCAAGGTAAGATTTGTGTGAATGTGTTTTTTAGCGACTGCAAACGGGTGCTCTGAAGACTGAAACGAAAAACAAAGTGTGGGGCTTGGTGCCTAATGGCTTTAACCCTTCAAAATAAGATTGCGTCATCCTTAGTGTTGGTGTGTGTCTATCGGGCATTTTGGAAATGGTTTAAGCGACTGTCGTAACGTGCTCCGAAGGCAGATTTCAATGAAGAACCAAAGTGTAGGGCTTGGTCTCCAGTGTGACCGTAATTTAAAAAGCATTACTTGGTGAATTTGATAGAGCTGTCGTCGCAGAACTGGACGGGTAGACCAGCAGAATCTGCTAGGGCTGCTAATTAAGATCCCCTGCGAGTGTGCCGCTCGAAACAGCAAAAATATTGTACGTAGTGTTACTGTGAACTGTAAACGAGACCCAACTAGCCTCTGGCTTCCTATAATTTCTGATTTTGCCAGTTGTAAAGTCATTTCCGTTTTTACTCTGTCGTCAGCTTTGAAGCGACATGTAGTTGCATGCAGGGTATTACTTGAAAACGCTTGCGAGTAATGAGTAGAAAATGAGAATTACTTTCTCGGTAATTTTGTACAATTGCAGCAGTTTTCTTTTCGGCTATGTGGTGCAGGTCCCAAGATGCGTAAGGTTGGAGTTCGTGAGGTTAGGTTACATCATGGCTGATTCCAACCCTGGTTGGCACTAATAATAAATTTTCATGTTATAGTGGGCTTGAACCAATGATTTCAAATAAAAATTACTGAAATAAGTGGTTTAAAACTTTCAATTTCAATCAAATAAGATAAATTTACAATTAGGATAAATTTTCATGGTCAAGCTTTTGCATAACACCTAAAAATGTGGAATAGGTAATGATTTTGACCGTTTACCCAAACGGTCGAAATTGTAAAAAATTACCTCTTGCACAATTGTTCACGCATATTAATTGCCATGTAGTTATTGCTTGTTTCTAACTGTGGCTTAGACTTAGCAATCCGCTCCAAAAGTTAGTTTTACAGAGATGGATATTAGGATCTAAATCGCTTGGTGATTACTTACTTTTGCAAGAAATTGGGGTCAATATTGAATTTAGCGCGTCAAGGATTTTAAAAATTTTTATGGTATATTTTGGTAATTAGAGACATTTTAAAACGTTTTACATGAATGATATTGTGCTCGCAAATGCTCAGTTTTTTAGATATAGCATAGATAACGTTCAGGTAAGAATAGCATTAACGGCAGATTCGTTGTGGCTCTTCCGGTGGAAGGTGGATGCGGGACACGTGCAGTTTTTGGCGGTAAATCTGTCTCGGTATGGCTAAGTTGAGTTGTTATTTTAGGTTTACATAAGTTAGTTTATTCGAATAACTTAACTTTACCTATTTCAATACCTTATTTTAGCTTATTTACGGGTCCGTTTGTTCAAGTTTATATATAATGTTCGTATAATTTCAAAGTTAAATATCTCGAAAAGTAAGAATGTACGAGCAAAATGTCATTCATGTAAAACCTCTTAAAATGTCTCCAATTACATAAATATGGAAACAAAGTTTTCAAAATCGTTAACGCACTAAATTCAATATTGATCGAAATTGGCTGACATTGTTGAAAATGTTAGGCAAATATTTTTCGATATTTTATTTGGGCAAGGCGCGTACCTATCATTCGTAAATTACGATGAAGTAATTGAGACTTTTTTATTATGGGTATTTGCTCAAAATGTTTGAAACCATCTTTAAACTCGCCTAATGGGCAAAAAATCATTTTAACTTTTCTCACTCCAAACCGCGTGCACGCTGAGCCCCACATCCGGGAACCAGATTTTTATGAAAGACCAAATCTCGAGTAGCGATTGGACTTGAATGATTGGGGCTGCTGTTCATGAGCAAACACCGCGAGCTCTTATGACCAATAACAAGGCTGCAGTACTCTCCTAGAACATTAGGTAGTGGATTATTCTGTGCGAAAGCATCACAAAAAGGTGCGAAGTGGATCGGTAGTTTGGATGCTTATCAGTTCAGGACTCTCTTACAAACATCTTATCAGTGAAGAAATCAATTTCATTACTTCAGTGCAATGAAATCTGATCTAAATGTAGAAAATAAACGCACTTTGATGGAAGCATGCGCAGTACATTCATAGATTCATGCCAACAGTTTTTAACCTTCTACCTAATTCTTCATTTTCAAAACTTTCGCATTAAGTTTTAAGCTTACTTAATTGGTACGAGGCCGAGGATTTATTTATCTCACCAAGTTGGCTAATTCTCAGTACGTGTTGTGGTACGACGCGTATGTAATAAACTGGCAAAAACCTGATGCCTTTCCGAAAACTCTCAATTACACTGCTAGTCTTAAAAATTGTCTCTAATTCTTTGAGGTATTCGAATTTGATTACAATGTGAGATTTACCGATGGCCAGACAAGGATAGGTATTATCCAACATGTGGATTGAATTTCAAATTTGAGGAGAGCTGAAATACTGTAGACTTGCTAGAGCAAAATTTTGGTTGAGAGAATTTATCTTGTAATAATTCTTGAATTCCTCATGATTATTGGGTATTACGCTTGTGGCACAATACTCTCCTTCATTTTCTTCTTTATCATTCCTTTATGCCCCCAATTACCTTATAGTGATGAATGTCAATATTCAGTGCTGCAAGCACTTCAAGTGGGGAGCATTCACTGGGTCCATCAATAAAAATTCATGGCTTATTACGCACTGAAACTCCTCCTGGGGGGAGGGGGGTTACAACTAATGTTCCTAAAGGAATTAGCACTCCCAGGAGGAAATTTTGAGGTCCCGAGCTGAGATTTAGGTAGGGTTTTTATTGGAAAAGAAAGTTTTTTTGTTGTGCTAAGGACCATCTTTTACTGCTGTCCTGTTTTTCATAACCTATTGTTTCATGGACTTCTTTCTCTACGTACTGTATCTATGCACCTTGTGCAGAGCGACTAAATCGCGCCTTTCTTGTTCCTCTCTTTGAAACGCCTTTGTTGCAGTTAGGGAGGTTTGAACCTAACGTTTAATCTTATGTATTGAAACTAATATTAATGCGCAAAGAATTTGTCACATCCGCGTGTCTAGAAGTGGGTTTCTTTTAAACCATAGAAAAACTCAGAATTTCTTTTTTGTGATAAATTTTGAAATTTGGTCACATTTTTGTCATATATTAGTTTAACTTATCATACTCGCTAAAAAGAAAATCATCAATTTAAAATAATATAATAATTTGCTGTTACAAAAGAGTAACGCGGAGTAACGCGGAGTTGCGCGAACCCTGTTCCGTTGCGAGGACAATATTTGACGCGCGGTGTTGATAACTTTGAAAAAATCAGCAAAACTTGTGACTAAGGTGAAGGTGCATCTCAGTTCATACACGGAACTTTTGCCCTCCGAACGCAGTTCAGTCTCATGAAACTACTTTTTTTTCAAAAATACGCCGGACAAGTTCATCCTGTTTCTATAACCCCTGCAAGATTCTGGTGTCTAAGAAATGTTGCCTTTTTCGTATTGGAGACTATTTTGAATGCGGTAATCAGATCTAAGGCAAAGAGCAGCGCAAAAGACGTTATAACAAGAAGTGGGAAATCATTTATAATGAGCATGTATGCCGAATGATAAATGTAAAACTCTCCGCGTTTCATGGAAAAAATGCAGATTTTACCCTGAATCCTTTTAACCCTTCAGTATTTCCCAATTAGCACTCATGGGATAGACAAAACTTTAAGATTGGGTTTGTCTATCATCTGCTATGGAAACTGGGTGCCCCAGCTCGGGGAGATACTTTAAAGTTACCTCAGCTGTAGATACGATTTTGGGACTTTTATCTTTCTATCGTTTCTTTCAATTTTCATCCCTTCTACGCTCTCTCTTCGTGTTTTTTCTTTGGTTTCTTTCCTAATTTCCTGTTTAGATGCGCTGAGTATCCTGTGTGGCAACGTATTTGGTGCATGAATTCTCCGTTTCCTACAGTCCATGTTAAATGGTTCCTTCGAATATCTCTCTTGAGTTCGCCTTTGCTGTGGCTAGCGAGTATTGAATTAACTAATATAAAATAATTTCAATTCCCTAATTTAATGTATTTTTGCAGAAGAACTTCGAAGAAGAACGAGTGAAGTGGGTGAACATGGTGAGTTGGGAATAGGCGAAATAAGGCTTTACTCTTATAACATTGAAAAAATTCCAAATTGTGCAACTCCCCAATCACTTATTTATTATAAAACTGTTTTTTATCGTTTTTACCATTCGAATGAGGGATAGTCACGGAGAAGCTTCACGAATTTTACTGCGTTCTGCGTTTAAGATTGAAACTTCCCAATTTCGCGTATGCGTGAGTCATGTTTATAAGGCAAATCTGCAACAATAAGCCAAGCGATTCTGCAAAACCAGTAATTTTATAAAACATACCTCAAACCATCATTAGGGATGCAGCGCTTTTCATTGCGATGATAGCTTTTTATTTATTAAAAATTCAGTGACTCAAATTAGCGCTCCAAGGGAGGAAAATGCGAGGTCCCACACTGAGAATTGGGTGGCCTTCCTTTTGTTCAAATAAAGCGTTTTTTTTTTCGTACAGAACCCTCTTTTTGTGGGTTCACTGCTGTTCTGTTTTTCAGCACCTACATCTTTCTTTTTCAACTTTTATCTTGTTTTCTAATCTTCCTTCTTAACTTACTGTTTCTATGCGTACGAGATCCTGTACGGGAACACACCTGGTGCATAGATTCTGCGTTCCCTTAACTCTATACTAAATGGTGCCTTCATCCTTCCGCTCTTCGGAACGCTCTTTTTTTAGCGGTGAGGGAGGTTTAACTCTTTCGATCTGATAATATGAAAGAACATTTTTTTTGTGAGTTTTTTTTAAATAGTCATGCCTATCGAAGTGAACTCATGCAATCAAGTTTTACCAAGTTCTATATTAAAATTGAGATATTTAAATGGCATCTGGAGTAGCCGTCAGGCATTTAAGGTCCATCCAGAGCTGCGGGAGGGAAGTTTCTGAGATGAAAATAGGCTAGTTTCAAGCATTGTAATAAGAGAGAAATTATTACACAGAGCAGTATTTATAAGTATATTGTTTATAGACCTCCATTCATCACAGTGTGATGAATCCTCGTCCCTATTCTCATCATAGGCTGATCTGAAGTCCCAATTTTCTTCCTCCAGCAGTTTATGGAGGCCACTGAATTAAATTTGTTGAGCTTCATTTCTATCTGTGAAAGAATGTGGTGCCATCTGTGACGCTCACCTGTTGCGTCAGCCGATGGAAGACAGTCGCCGCACCCTCAAAACAACACGCAGTCGCCAACTAGTCATTTTTTAGGGATAGAAAAAGGGTTACTGCAGATGCCGGTCTTCCGCCACGTACTGTAAACGCTGTAGGAAATTAATAACATGAAAAAATGCTGTGGCTACTGAGGTAGCTAGTCGGATCGAAAGGGTTAAACTAACATCTAATCTAATCTTCATCCTTCCTCTCTTTGAACATCTTTTTTGTGGTAAGGGAGGCTAAAATTAACTTATAATCAATCATCACTTACTTAAAGCTTTGCCGTAAGGTTTGTGAGAAAAAAGTTGACTGTTGTACAGTTGGTGCGCCAATGCTGGCCCCACGCCGAGCCCTTCTTCCGTGACAAGCTGGCGGCGCTGCTGGAGGTGGCCAACCAGTACCTCCAGGAGCGACACCTGATGGGCGTCCCCTTGCAGCAGATCATGGGTCTCAGGTTTGATTTCACCTTTAAAAACTTTTGGTCATTTTGCCAAAGTTTCGCCTATTTTAATCTAGTAACGATTGTAGAATTAAAGAGGTTCGTGTGGAATAAAGGAATAAATTAAAATTCTGTATTTTGTTGACTCCTTAATAAAATTGGAGACTGATGGATGGCAGGCTACCATGATCGCTTCGGTTGAGCTCTGGAAGTAATCATCATTATTCTCTTTAGGATTTAATTATTTTCAAGCTTAACACTACTTTTTCAAGTTAACCCTATCGTCTTTTATAACAAAACATTGTCTTTTACCTTACCTCAAAATTTTTCTATTACATGTTAAGTTCAGATATTTTTTTCTATGAACTAATTACTTTTCTTGACAGCTAATTTTACCTTGCGAGGCGTAATTCCCTCGAAAAAATCACTTCAGTAGCAGCTGGCCTCCCCTCGTTGGACTTAATTTCCTTGAATAAATGATTAATTTCTTTGAATAAATGATTAATTTCCTTGAATAAATGATTAATTTCCTTGAATAAATGATTAATTCCCTTGAATAAATGATTAATTCCCTTGAATAAATGATTAATTTCCTTGAATAAATGATTAATTTCCTTGAATAAATGATTAATTTCGTTGACTGCTCGCCTTACCTAACGAGGCCTACTTTTGTAGAAGAAATAATTTATTTCGTTGACTGCTCACCACTTCTTTCTCAACTTACTGTATCTGTGCCCTTTCTGCATAGATTCCGCGTTCCCTTAACTCCATACTAAATGGTGCCTTCCTTCTTCCTCCCATTGGATCGCATTTGTTGCGGATAGGGAGGCTTAAACTAACTAATAATCTAATCTGACTGCTCACCATGCCTTGCAAAATTTAATTTCCTTAATAATTGATTTTGGTGTCAATACTTGCCATCCCTGCAGACTAGAGTCGCTGCGTCTTGGCACCAAGGCGCCACTGGTGGAGTGGGTGCGTGTCGTCGAGCACCCGGAGTTTGGGGGCCGGCGCGACCATTTCGTCCTCGAGGCGCACATTACGTCAGTAGATAGATAACGTGTTTCTGAAAGAAAGGAACGAAAAATCCTTTGTTACCAAAAAAGTTGGTACTTGAAATGCAAAACACTTTATTTTTTCAAATTTCTCAATATATAGGTCTTCAATTGATGGAAGAAAATAATAAAATACGGTCGATCTTCGAGTTATGCAACGCCACCTTATGCTAACCTCATCTTCTACGGATGAAAATTGGTCCTGGTTATTCAATTAATACCATGCTTGATTCTAGTTATCTATAACTTGAAATAATTTTTATTCGTGTTAGTAGAGGTTCGCGTGAGATGTTTCAATCAAGGGTCGGTTGTGTAGCAACCGAAATGAGCGGAGTAGTTTATTCTCTTGTTACTGCTACTGCTAATGTCCCGTACCATCAGGACTTGCACGATGACGAGTACCAAGTGCTTCATGCGTTTGAAAGGCATGCAGTAATTCTAGGCATACAGACCTTGTAAAAATTCTTTTCAGATGAGATTCTCTTAGTTAAATTTAAATGAAGAAACCAGCGTTGTGGTATCGTATTCGCTCGCCCAGAAACTGACCGTTGAACGTTTCTGACCCGCCAGAACTTTGCCTCAAATCAAAATTTTCTTTTCCCGATCAGAAGAATAGGTTGGCTTTCTTTTTGTTGAAATAAAATAGTTTTTTGTCTTGTTAAGGGGTATCTTTTTCTGGTTCACTGCTGTTCTGTTTTCAGCATGTCCGACTTCAACTTTTTCTCATCTCCTGAACTTCTTTCTCAACCTATTGTTTCTATGCCCAGGAGGCCTTGTGTGGGAACACACCTTGTACATAGATTCTCAGTTCTTTAATCTCTACATATACTAAATTGTCCCTGCCTTCTTCTTCTCTTTGAAACACCTTTGTTGGGGTTGGAGAGGCTTAAGCTAACTTATCTAATCAAATGTCTGAAACTTTTCCGCGTAACGTTGCTTCTAAACTCAACTTCCTCTACAGGTGACACCAGTTCATAAGTGGTCGGGTGGTTATTTTGTACGATTTAAAAAACATAAATGTTCCAGTTTACGATACTGTGAGGTTTCGCTTAATGTTTCAATCAGCGACCGTGCCAGTGAGTGGGGCATTTTAAACGAGTTTTAAAATTAGGGTAGAAAATGAAATTAATGAATGTGTAAAGGAGTATAACAGCTGAGAACATCTCAACGGGTACACATTGTCACTTTACGAACAGATAAAACTTCATATTTTAGTTCGTTTCTCCTCAACAAGAACCCATCGAGAATATTGTTGGCGGAAGCATACCTTAAATATTTTTTATCCAAAAAACTTTGAAGGTAAATCTACCAGAATGTGGCAGGTATTTAGGTTTACGGTACTCGGGCAAAACGCTGTTTTTTTTAGCTTCTGCGTCACGCTATCACGAGGGCGGGTATCAGTCCACGAGAGAAAATACTATGTCCTGACGAACCAAATATTTTCTGGCAAGTCTGGCGAGCTATGCGTGCTCGAAAGTTAAGAGATAACTGCATTTTCTTTTCTTTTTTTCTTTCTGACAGTTTTCGTTCTGTAAAGGTAGCAGATGAGGTATACTAGAGCACATGACTAATAAGCTCTATAAAACTTCACGCAACCGAGTACGATGAGCTAAAACATGCTATCATGATGCATTTCTCATGAACGGGTGATAATAGAAGCGTGTTGACCTCAAATGTTGGCAGGACAGTAACTGAAGCAAAATTTGTGCAGGTATGTCGGTGACGCAGAACTTGTGCTTTATTCCAGTAAATTCAAAGCTGGAATTCGCGACTTGCACGTGAGTTCTACATTTTCTTTCGTGTGGTGTATGTCGCATCATGCTGATGCTGCCGTGGTGTGCTGGTGCTGCCGTGGTGTGCTGGTGCTGCCGTGGTGTGCTGGTGCTGCCGTGGTGTGCTGGTGCTGCCGTGGTGTGCTGGTGCTGCCGTGGTGTGC
>JACJUY010004163.1:0-72941 GCA_014220935.1 Platorchestia sp. MABIK | reverse complement strand
ATGAAATCAATCCGAGAACAAATCTCATCAGTAATTATGTTTGATTTGATGAAGTTTTCATTACATCTACAGTAAAGTGTAAAAATTAATGAAAGTACCTGAGAGTAATCATGAAGTATACATTTCATAATAACATGCAAGTTGATTTAATGATTAGAAGTCCAATAATAGTTTAGATTTATTAATGTGTGTCCGCTGTAGGCATGAATTACGCAAAAGAAACCAAAAACCTGAAAAAGAACTGAAATTATCCCATCATTAACTCGCAGGGTACCGAGTAAAAACACAGTTAACTATGTGGATCTTTCAAATGAATAAAAATCACGTGCCTCATGATTTTTCATTCAACTGCTAGTACGGTAACCCGTGGAAAAATTGGAAAAATGACAACGTATGGTTTCTATAAGTTCCTTTAATAAAAAAGCAAAGTGGAACTAGGGCCTTCATTTCTATAACCAGTAAGTTGAGTAAGACTAGAATTAGCACGCTAGAGCGCTACAATAGCAACATTTATTGTGTTATAAATACAGCGATAGTGATTTAAAATAAACCTAAGGACACCGAAAATTTAGCGTGCAAACATTTTAAATGATTAAGATGCTAGTTAATGTTTTAAGAACTTTGGAGACGAAATTTCGGTGACAACGAAAAAAAAAGTGCTTACACATGAAATCATTGAATTTGTTGCAATAGTTCAACGTAGCAAACAATTAACCGTAGATTTGCAGGCAACATTGCTGGAGTTACCATCATTTGCAAGAATTATTTGAACCACATTGTCCAGGTCAAACTAAAATCACCAACTTATAACAACTCAGTCTATGGGTGAAGACCGCACTCAATGTTTGATTACAACGCAATTTCATTTTTACAGATTCAATTGTTCAGAGCATACAGAAATTAATGCTAGAGTGGCATTCATGTAGTATTTATTTTGACCCTTATGGAGCAAAATAAATAGTAATTATGTAATGCTCTTGCTTTATCATTGTATGTAGTATGTACGGCACCCTAAGAGACAGAAAATACGCTCAGTTTTTACCTCGAATAAACGATAATAATTAAAACCTTTCATTAATTCCAAGTGCAACAGAGTGCACTTCACTTTGAGGCTAGTAATCAGGGCATGTTGTCCATTCCATCTAAATGAGACACAGTATCTTTATGAAGAAAATTATCAATAGTAACCTGACCTCTAGAACTGCGAAGTAATACACAGACATCTTTCATTCGAAAAAAGTCTCGTATCATCTTATTCTGTTAGTACATTATGTCCTTCCCTGCAGGTAATTCGGCAAGAGATTAGATTATTTCTGATGCATGGGACGATGTCTAGTTATTCTTGATGTATGGAGGTATGGAATTGAACACTACTGATGGACCTTAATTAGCAGGAATTTATGGTGATTATTTCCCAATAAATCAAATATCTACGAATAAATTAAATGTACTGAGATGTAAGGTCTTCTTGCACTGGTGACCGAAAAATGTGAATGAAGTTAGTTTACGACTGCAGAAATGATTTGACAAAACCTGTTTAATATGAATCTTTTTAAGATAACTAAAGTCAACTACTGAACCTACGACTTTGCAAACCATCCGTCAATGAACAATAAAACTTAAAAGAAAAATTAATAAGCAAGTGAGCTCTAAAATTCAATAAAGAAATGACAATAAACAATCGTGAATAGGGAACAGTGTCCGTCATGCAAAAGCATACAAATATTATGCAAGCATTAAAACGTGGAATTCAGTACCCAATTAAAAGCTGACAAAGTGAAAAAATTTTAAGAAATAGTTTAGGAAATCAATTATTTCTACAAATAATGCAAATCAAATCGACTGCACAGTGCTTAACCTGGAGTTAAACAATATATTTATATAATAAGTTAGCTTAGGCCTCCCTATCCGCCACAAAGGCAATCCAAAGAGAGGAAGAAGGAAAGTACCATTTAATATGGAGTTAAGGGAACGCGGAATCTATACAGAAAGGGTATAGAAACAGTAAGTTGAGAAAGAAGATCATGAAACAAAATCAAAGCCGAAGAAGAAAGTAGTAGGTGCTGAAAAACAGGACAGCAGTGAACCGAAAAAAAGTGGTCCTCAACATAAAGAAAAAATTTTATTTCAGCAAGATTAGGAGTACATTACCCTTAATCAATTTTCGACTAGTGACATGGGTATTACAATACTCGTGTGTGTGTATCATTTAAGTGTGTTAACTTTAAGATGTTTTAAAAACCAATGATGGTAATTTTGTACCATCTCTATTGGAAATAAACTGTTTTTCTTTCTTTCTTTTCAACAAAAAGAAGGCCTACCTAACTCTCAGCTCGGGCCCTCACGCTTTCCCCCTGGCAGTGCTAGTTCCCATAGATACATTAGTTGTCTCCCCCCGAGGAGGGAGTTAACTAAATATTATAGTATTATCTTAATTAATTACTAAATTGTTTGCTAAATTCTAAACGCATATTGGTATACTTTTTCTGTACAAGCTGTGCTGCCAGGCATAAAATTTGTAATAACACAACAGTAGCTTAAAAAAGTTTATTTTCACTCAACTGCAATGACAAATAGTTAGTTACATCCTAATAATTTTAGTATCCTCTTGCAAAGTTACCAAAGAGTTTAGAAAAGGGAACAAGTGCTGACATGTTTAGACTAGCCAAAGCTTCTTAGCAAAGAAACTTTAATATTTACCTCAGAATTCGAAAGCGCCAAAAATTGGCAGAAAACGGAATTGGTTCCGAAGAAAAAATTTGGCTCTGAACGTTACATTCTCAACCTAATTTTTACATCAGTACCAGTGAGAACGGTTTTGAAAAAGCTTTATTCATTTGATAACATGAGTAGTTCGTACAGAAACCAAGACCAGTAAAACTCACCCTGTTTAAGAAAATACGAGAAAATTTTGTCCCCATGCCCAGCCATTGACATGCTGTTACTCATAACTGAATTGGCAAATTGTCTGTTCGAACAGCGGGAATGCAAATGCACGGATTGGCCAGCATGCACGCTATTATAATTGCGATCTCTTAGCGTATGAAGTGCATCACACGCAAGCCGAATACAAAGCCCAAACAAATGTTGTGGGGCATCCATACCAAGGTATTGTCTACACGATCGATCACTTGTTAGCAGGTGGGTGAGAAATTCGAACAATTGAGATTGATGTTCAATAAGTCTATCTATTCGAGTGGTTTCCCTCAAACTATTGGACGATTGGCAGAACTTTCAAAGGCACTTGCGGGCACAAAAGAGTCACAACTCGTGTAATTCAAAGAGATTCCAACCGCTCCTCCGTAAGGATTCGGCACGGCAGGAACGCTAGGAAGATAAACAAAATTCCTGCTCGATCGCACGCAAATAATAAGGAAGATTTTTGCTCTCCGCAGGATGTTAGAGGCTATTGTACCTAAAAATTCGCGTGGCTTTTCTAATTTATTTAGTTTGCGTGCTTGTAATGGGCATGAACGGTTCACTTGAGCGGACACTAGAACCTCCTGCAGGTACGATCATCGTGCTCCGCTGGAGTGAGAAATAATATTTTATTTCCTTTAGAAAATGAATAAAATGAGGAAAAGGGCAGAAGCCTCCCGTTGGCAACTCGGTCGTTGGGGGCCTAACCCCCGTCGTTCTCGGGTGGCAGATGCTGCCCTGAGCACACTTCCCGCCTCAGTTTGGACTATAGTTTAACGATTATTATCACTTTGCTACGTATTGGCTTGTTATAAAAATTTAACGTTTCTCTGAAATCCGATGATCATTTTCATAATCTACGTGGAAGCTTGCTTGCGGAAATCCAACGTTTTTCTGAAATTTGATAACTATTTCACTACTATGCGTGGTCGTCCGCTCGCAAAAATTAAATGTTTCCCTGAAATTCAACAATTAATTTCATCAGTCTATGAACGTGGTAGCCTGCGTGCAAAAATTTAACGTACTAAATCTTTCTGAGATTTTGAACCACTTCCTCTGTTTTCGAAGGTGTGCTATAGAGCATCATGTTTCTCGAAGAATGCAAAATCGAAAAATAAGTGCATTCATTTGGAACCTCAGAAGGAATTTTGCCTGAGAAACCAATTTCAAATAAAATGACCTCTCGTTATATTTCCCTTTACAATTCAATGCATGTTTTTTACCTCATAGGTCAAATTGTGTTAAAGTTAGCTTTGACACCATACTCATAACTAGAGGTTGTCTAGATTCATACGGATATCTAACAGGAAAGATAGTTTGAGAGCTACTAAATAAATAAGACACTCAAATCCAGCAAAAGTTTTTTATTCTAAGACAAAAAATGCGAGGACGGCTGGGTAAGACGCGCTGATGTGACGGATATTCTCTTCCCCAGAAAACTTTGAAAGGATTACGTCAGATGCCATAAAATTTTATTTTAGAAATTGATCGCTAAAGTAAAAACTACTGGATACCAAAATTAACATCTATTATGCGTGGAAGAAACACGATTACAATGAGATGAAAAAGTATTAAAATAAACTTTTTTTTCGTGAACGATCTAACGGTTTAAAAAATTTGATCAATTTGATTAATTAAAATGTTGAATACACAGATAAATATGCTTTTCGTACTAAATTCTCCCCGAGATGCCTGATGAATGTATTTATTTTTCCTGTCTGCATCTCTCGAGAAACATTATCCTTTTTAGTGCATTTCTGATATTTTTGAAATTGTTCTAGCAACGCACTAGAATTTGAATCAACGTTAAATAATCTTGTCACAATCATAGGTATAGTTTGTGTTTTGTGGAGATTCAATTTTCTTCCAATTCAGAAAAAATTAGTTTTGAAAATGAGGTTTCTTGAACACTAAAAGTTCTGGAACTCGACTGATACTTTTTCGATATGGGCAAAAACTGACCTAGCACAGCCCACAATTTCATTCGTTTAATACGGGTTTGCTTAATTCACTCTACAATGTCCCCTTCTTTGATAGGTGCATATCTCAGACGAGCGTAAGCGAAAGCCGCAGCACAAAAAACCAACTAAAACCCTTTTCTAACCTATTTCAGGGTCTTTTAGCACTCACGAATGCAAATGAAACACGAACACAATTCCTCTCCTTGCTTCTGAGTGCTATTGGATCTCAAGTTACGGTTTTCTTTTGCCCTGCCATCATGCAAAAACGCTCCCCGATGGCAACTGGTGGCACGCGTCATGCCTTCACGCAGCTGCGCCCGAGGTGTGCGAAAGCGCTCGCTATTTAGATGCGGTTTTTACAGGTATTAGAACGGGAAGTTCTTTCGCACGGAACACAGCACTCATGAACTGATTTGAGAATGGGTCTTTTGTATCCAAGTTACAGTTATTTTCTTACTACGTAGACAGGTTATCTAGTTTTGAACGATTGACAGTTTTCTGTCTGTAGATAAAACTAATTTTTTTACGGCTATCGAGAGCGTTTTAGAATTAGCGTGAAGGTTCACGTTGTTTGTCATACTTAATGCTCGTGCTTACAGACTCAACGGTCTTAGTAGCAAGGACAGGCGTCGAGTCTGTCAGAAGACTGCCATTCTAAAGCAGGCGAGACCTTTCCTCTATTCTGACGAGAGCTACTGCCTCTATAGAGTTCGGTTCACTTCCTCTGCACGAACAAGAGAAACTTCGTCACAGCAGCATCCCGCCCACTTCCTCGTCTTTGATACACTCTGCCGCCTCTCCTTGCATTCGGGTTTTCTTACACTTATAAAAGCTTTTATAACTCACAAAGAAACTCCCGGATAGGGTCCTCTCATTGATCTGTGGCTAACTTGTCAGGTCTTGCAACTGTATTTCGAGGTGAATGTTATTAGGTACGATGAAAAAAAATTGATGAACTTGTCTTTGAGCGATTTAGTACATATCTTGTGATATTTATACAATGATATGTAAGCTCAAGAAGCGTGTTTTCTCTATGGAAAGTTTTCTCAATTTTTTAAAGAAGTGTGTTAAATTATGCATGAAGTAAATTTAGCTTTAGATGTGTGGATTCCACATGACCCTCTCTACCCGTTTTGTATAAATCAAATAGAGATGAAACATGCGTGTCCCAAAACACCCTGGAATAAAGATATCAAATCTACATACATAGTATGAAATTTTAGACGGCGCAAAACTGATTTTTGACGCTTTGAAAATAGTTTTGACTTGAAGACTGCTTCACAAACTACGAGTTACTTCAACCATGATCTTCTTGTTCTATTTATTTGCCAACAAATAACTGAAAACGTGCGAAATAATTTTACCCGAATTAGATAATCAGACACTCCAGTGTTTTGATTATTAATTTTCAGCTTAATTTTTGAGTGATGGAACTAAGGAGGAGGTATTGAACGGCTTTATCTTTGCTGGGTCATCATAAAGTCCTCTGATGATGAACACAAACATGCGATGCTGTCTTCAAGCTCAAAAAAATTTTCTAGCATTGAAGTGTATCTTGAATACATTGGTGAACTAGAAATACGTTTCCGAATTTAATGCGTTGAATTTTAAGGTATCGCAGAAGTTTTTAACTAAGCAGTTTCAAGACATAATTTATTAAAACAAGGGAGTTGAAAACCTCAAAAATATAACGCAAAAAGATTCAAAATCTTTTTGTGCGCGAGTGTTATTGCTTTTGTACAGAGCCGCATAATGAAAGCAATTAAGACAAACTAGTATACAGTGTCAATGTGAAAATTTTCCTTATCATTTTTTTTGTTAAAGTATTTAAAAAAGCTGTAACTTGTATTTACTTAGAATCCTGTAATAAGGAAACATTCAAGAAAGCTTAAAAAAATCCTCGACCTTTTCTTTTCTACACTCAGAATATCTTTCTGAAAAAATTTTAGGCACCGATTCTACATAGACCCTAAGTTGTTGAAAAATGGTGTCAAATCCTTGATTTGGCCACACTTATATCTTGATCTCACGTATCCAAGCATCGCTTGCGCAAAGTTGTCTAATAAGAAGAGACTGCGGAGGAGCATTCAGGGTTCAACTCCTCTGGCTTGTCCAGCCACTCGCACTCCTCCGACTAATGCGATACGCGCTCCGACTACTACGATAAGCAATCCGAATGCAACGATAAGCGCTGCGAATACATCGATAAGCACTCCGGCCACTACGACAAGCACTCCGGCCACTACGACAAGCACTCCGGCCACTACGACAAGCACTCCGGCCACTACGACAAGCACTCCGGCCACTACGACAAGCACTCCGGCCACAACGATAAGCACTCCCACTGCTACGATAAGCACTCAGACTACTACGAAAAATACTCGTACTACAACGATAAGCGTTGTACGAGGAAGGAAACTCTCCAGGCAGTAAATCCTCATGACTAAATTTTTTTCTTTTTCCTAATAGTGAGCAACTTAAAATATTTATTCAAAAACTGAGGGACAAAATTTCATAATATTCTAATTCAGCTCGTCTGGTTTTGAATTAATGATTCAAATGATTCAGTGTGAAGGATTCAACATTTTATAATTACAGCATAAGAGAATCTCCTCGTTCTCATGCCTGTTGTGAGCCTGTGATACCAATTATCATACGTCAGTATGCCAGACATGCTGCTGCTCCCAGTGAGAGAAAAACGACACGTAAAACCTGGAGATCAAAATTCACGATTGATAACTTATCTTGAGGAGGCAAGTAAAGAAAACTATACTATTTATTTTAAACGCATTTTCATTACAGCATGTGCTGTGTTTGTTAACAAATTTTTGGCAGGTATGCACACATTTGTCAAGAAAACTCCAGGACCAACTTAATATTTTCAATACTGGGCAAAAGCTACAAATTCCAGACTAAAAATACATTTCTGGATCACCTGCGTTACAAATCTACATAATAATTGAAAGTAATGGTGTGTAGAAGTTTGGGCAACACTCTAAGCGTTCTCACAACGCTGCGAGTGGCATATTGTTCAATTTGAACGAAGAAAGAGTTCTGCAGACATGATCACTGTCTCATCCCTCGCTTTCGATCACAGTAATCATAGGTCTTTGGAATATTGATGGTAGGGTGCACCGTATGGTTTTATATAGTAGGGATGAGAGAACGGCCAGTGCTCTTTGTCTAAATAATAGGGTTAGATTCGGTTTATTTTACGGGATAACGCTGATCATGAGAACCTTCTTTATCACACGAACAGATGAAGCTGTGGCCAGTGAATGCAGTGCTGGACTTCGACACAGGAAGTCGTGCAGAGAGTGATGGCAAAGATAGGATTTGCATTTTTTCACCCACTGCATGGAAACTCGCGACAATGGAATGGTTCTGCTTAGTTTGAAATCGGATACTGTCAAGCAAGAGGGGAAGCGAGAGACATTTTGATTTGCTTTACTTACAGAAAAAGCGCTTGATAATGTCCTTATTCGAAAGTTTATTCATTTTTGGACTTGTGACTTGAAAGAATTTTTTAAATAACTTAGATGATTCAGCTGGAGACAAGGGAATGATCAACTATAATTTTGCTTCACCATTAAAGTTTTAACATGTATGAAATTAGTTAGAAATTTCCCCATTAAAGTTTTAACATGCATGAAATTAGTTAGAAATTTCACCATTAAAGTTTTAACATGTATGAAATTAGTTAGAAATTTCCCCATCAAAGTTTTAACATGCATGAAATTAGTTAGAAATTTCCCCATTAAAGTTTTAACATGTACGAAATTAGTTAGAAATTTCCCCATTAAAGTTTTAACATGTACGAAATTAGTTAGAAATTTCACCATTAAAGTTTTAACATGTATGAAATTAGTTAGAAATTTCACCATTAAAGTTTTAACATGTACGAAATTAGTTAGAAATTTCCCCATTAAAGTTTTAACATGTATAAAATTAGTTAGAAATTTCACCATTAAAGTTTTAACATGTATGAAATTAGTTAGAAATTTCCCCATTAAAGTTTTAACATGTACGAAATTAGTTAGAAATTTCACCATTAAAGTTTTAACATGTATGAAATTAGTTAGAAATTTCACCATTAAAGTTTTAACATGTATGAAATTAGTTAGAAATCGAGCTACATTAAAAATACATTTAAATCCTCTGACATTTGCGAAAAATTTTTATAATATCAAACGATTCCGTTGCAAAAATTACGGGATGAATATTTTATTCTTATTTTAGTTTTTGTGGGATAAATTAGGACAAAACTTAACACCAGCAAGCTAATTGTTTTCCTAGTTCGTCCCAAAATTATTTAAAAACTTCCAGTGATTCAAACACATTTTCGATCAAGAAAATAGTAGTATAGATTTTTTTCGGGCCAGCGTGCGTTCCTGATGCTGTTTTTTTCTAGTAACAAAGAAAGTACCTGAATAAGATTTGATAACATGAGGTAAATAGGCAATTTTTTTAATACAAGAGAACCAAGATCAAATCAAAAAAGACATCGCACGTATTGTTTGTACAGTCGTTCTACACAGCTGATCGCACAGCGTTTGTTGTTTGCACCTAATTTCTTCCAATAGTTGTGTACAGTCATGACGAAAAAATTCATTATTGTTTTATAAATTCCTAAGTGGATATTGTTGATGATCCAACAAAAATAGATAGCAAAGCATGAAGAGGCGTTAAGGGAACAGAATTCTTTGACGTCTCCATGACTTGAGGCGAAGGGTAGAAAAAGAAACCTTTTCAAATCGATAAACTGAAGCTCCGAGCGTTAAAATTTTATTTTTAATCCCACAAATTTTTCAAATTCAAATTCGGACTACCGGATCTATGCTTTATTTTTGTTTTATCGTTTACATTGAAAAATAAGTACTCTTATGACATTTTAAAAAGCTTTTCTTATCTTATTCGACTGAGCATTTAGTAATTAGAAACAGCTCAACTTACAATACGCGCGAGCGACAAATCTTTTTGAGAGTCAGTTCATTCCAGAGCTCATACGCTGCATGAACTACTTTCAGAACGAAGCTCATGCTCAACATTCTAAAAAGCGATTATTAAACACTGTCAATTGTACTGCTAAAAATTTCTGCGTTAAACAAACTGCCTGACGTTGCTTTGATTCTTACCTCATTTGAGACTTCAGGTCATTGTTTACCTCCGTACTTTATCACTGGCAGTCGATCTGTACTTTTTACTGCATTCACACGTTACCTTTGAATATATCTCTTTAGAGAGAGCGAATAAAATGAATAAATATCATTTACGCTGACAATTCATTGTTTATTCTCTATCTTTCGTTTCTTTTCTTCATTTTTTCTTAAATGTTTCTCATTTCTCTTTGTATACAGGCACTATTTTGTACAAAACCCGATCGCAGATATTAGAATTGAGCTAACTTTTTTGTGATAACGGCTGCTTCAGTGTCATAGAATGTTCCCAATGTGCAATATTTACGATAAGAAATCAGAGTAGTAATCGAGCCAGATTTTCATAACGGTAACTTGGCGATGCATAAAACTCATTTTGATCGTTTGTTTACGACAGCTTCCGAAATTAGAGCGCATTTCTTAACAAGGTTTTACTCTGTCTATTATCATGTCTTCGAGAAAAGATACCGTTACATAATCCATTATCAAGCCTCTGCTATAAAAGAAATGAGCTCAGTTCCATAAATTACTGACTTCTAAATTTCATTTAAATCATCAAACAAGTTTTTTTCACAAATTGTAGGGTACTGTTCATGACTCAGAATGCAATCCTGAATTTTAAAAGAATAATGGTAAGTTTTTCATATCGGTTGAGACCATTCCAGATCTTTATATCTGAATCCGTATTCTGGAAAAATTCCTCAGCTTAACCAATACCAATTCCTCAGTTTAACCAATACCAATTCCTTAGTTTAACCAATACCAATTCCTTAATTTAACCAATACCCAATTCCTTAATTTAACCAATACCCAATTCCTTAATTTAACCAATACCCAATTCCTTAGGTTAACCAATACCAATTCCTCAGTTTAACCAATACCAATTCCTCAGTTTAACCAATAGCAATTCCTCAGTTTAACCAATAGCAATTCCTCAGTTTAACAAATACCAATTCCTTAGTTTAACCAATACCAATTCCTTAATTTAACCAATACCCAATTCCTTAATTTAACCAATACCCAATTCCTCAGTTTAACCAATAGCAATTCCTCAGTTTAACCAATGCCAATTCCTCAGTGTAACCAATAGCAATTCCTCAGTTAAACCAATAGCAATTCCTCAGTTAAACCAATAGCAATTCCTCAGTTAAACCAATAGCAATTCCTCAGTTTAACCAATACCAATTCCTCAGTTTAACCAATAGCAATAATTCGTCAGAGTTTCGAATATTTCTGCTAACTAACAGTTAATTAAGCGCACAGTCTCATACAGGTAAATACTAGTTTTTCCTATTGTTCATCACCGAGTAAAAAGCGACAGATAGTGAGTACTTTAGCAATGAATTGAATGATTGTTTCTGTTTATTTTCTTCAAAATGGTGCGAACCAAATGCTAAAATATCAAATCCTTTTCCTACACACCTGTCCCAAACAAATACTTCATGAATACTTCATGCACTCAACACTTCACATGAGTCTATAGTTAAAGAATTGATATTGTGGTGAAGTCATTTATATTGAGACCGGCTTTATCACGCATGTTAAAGGAATATGTGAAAATTGCTGAGTAAATTTGAGTCGTCAATTATTCATCAAATTATGACAACTAGCTTTTTCAAGAAATAACACTTCAGAAATGAGAATATAATTACCAGAACGCCTAGAAATGCATTTAAAGGGAAAGAGACTTGTGCATCTAATCTGACAAGCATTAGATTATAGGTTAGTTTACGCCTCCCTAACCGCTACAAAAAAAAAAAGCGTACCGAAGAGAGGAAGGCACCATTTAGTATAGATATTAGGAAATGCAGAATCTATGTAGAAGAGGCATAGAAACAGCAAGTTGAGAAAGAAGTCCATGAAACAAGATAAAAGGGTCAATATTGATTTTAGGCCTTTCACGGAAATTTAAAATTCCACTCCAAAGAATCACTAAAGGAACACATTTTAAAACGTTTTACATAAATGACATTCTGCTCGCCGATGCTTAATTTTCGAATTATTCAACTTTGAAGTTATAGGAACATCGTATATAAAAGTGAAGAAACTGACAAGTAAACATGCAGTAATACGGTATTGACGTATCGATGGGTGAGGTTGGGTAGGTTTTGTTCGGTTAGTTAAATAAACTTACCTAAAATAACATAAATAAACCTAAAATAGCTTACCTTAACTTACCCAAACCGACGCAATTTTTTCCCGCGCAAAAAGTGGGCGTGTCCCGCCAAGAATGTGGGCGTGACCCAACGATGCGGCGACTAAGCAACCGACCATACAATGCTATTCCTATCTGAACGTAATTATTGTTATATCTCAAAAATAACGCATCAGCGAGCAGAATGTCAATCGTATGAAACGTTTTTAAATGTGTTCCTTTAGTGATTCTTTGGAATGGAATTACTAATTTCCGTGAAAGGCCTAAAATCAATATTGACCGATAAAAGTTGAAGAAGAAAGCAGTACGTGCTGAAAAACCGGACAGCAGTGAACCGAAAAAGGTGCTTCTTTACATGACAAAAAATATTTTATTTCAACATAAAAAAGACCTACCTAACTCTCAGCTCGGGCCCTCACTCTAATCTGATGAAACGAGACACAGCCTTAATTTCCCGGGAAATTTTCGTTAACATCGATTTTAAGAGAAATACTTACGGAGGAGAGGCCACTTTTAAGCTGAAGATTCATCAAAAAATATTCAAATTTTTCTTGTACTGACCTCGTCAAAATTAATTTCTGCTACCGGCTTTTGATGTACAACTTGCACAACGGTTTAACAAAACTTAACACCTAAATAATCTGAGTTTTTAACCTTTTGAATTATTGTATCGAGGGAAAGCTATCTAACCACAAAAGCTCAAGCTTTGTCTGTTATAAGAAAATCGAATCATTCATGGGTTAGATGAGATTTGTGATAAGATTTCCTAAATTTTCTCAGCACTCATTCCATACTGGCGAAAAGAACTAGGCAGGGTTATTTTTCACTTTCTTATCAAGCCGTTACACTAAGATGATACATATTTTATCAATCAATTTAGAGGTGTTTGATTCAGCTTTTTGAAAAAAACTATCTGGCAAGGCGAAATATTCCAAAACAGGGCTGCACGTCACAGAACCGCATGTTCGCCACAACGAGTAAAATCAGCAGCCGAACAAAAGGGTTTTTATCAGAATAACAAACTGAAGTAAATTTTCATTTTGAAAATTCATCCTGGAAACGAAAAGTGCATGCTTCGCGAGTTTCCTTCAATTAACACACTGACTGCCGGTTTTTCAAAACTGCCCGCGAAAACTCTTCAGAAAAAAATCCAAGGCATACTAGCCAAATTGTGGCATAATTTCGAGGACCATATTCGGTCGCAACTGCACTGGGAAAGAAAGAACAAGGCCTAATTCTTGTGAGTTTTAAATTGACATTCCATTGACTTATTGAGTTGTATGAATGGCTCGCAAACATCCCGAGGCAGTGAGTGCGCTGTTCCTCTATGAAGCTGAGGAGACACAAGCAACACGCCCTCAGGCAGCGCAATTAGCCCCCGTCTCACAAAGCCTGGCATTGTCGCAGGCGTGAGAAACCTTAACGGTACTTCTCTCGGCTGTCCTTTAAAAACTGCCTCGTCAGCCCATAATTCAATAGACCTTTAAAGAGTGCCTCACTTAGGAAAAATTGAGTTCTGTTGCTTCGTTCTTAATCGCGTGCGGCCCTTAAAGATTGGTTTGTACCTAGCTAACCCACAGCACTGATTTAGAAGTGAATTATTTTAAAAGGCTCTTGACGACAGAGAAAAAGTAGAGTAAATTTGGCTAAAATGGGTAGGTATCCAAACGAAGTCGCGCTAGGGGCTGTAGAGTGATATCTTTCTAATGAAATGTTGTTTTTTCAAAACTAACATCAGCTACAATTTCAGATTTTGCAAAAGTTTTTAGTTCGTGAGATACACGTTTTTGTTGGAAACTGCGTGTAAAAAGCCAGTTTGCGATCAACATTCTCATTACAAGCACTATCTTCTTTTCATCATAATTTTTGTTTGAGCAACGCAATTTGAATTCTGATTTCACGTTTGGTTTCAAAATTTGATAAATATTGTGAAGCGCATATTTGTGCGAACTTTTGATAATTATCTTCACTATTTTTTGATCTGCCACAAATTGTGATACTATTTCGCTCTCGGGGGGTCTTAATTGATTCTAGGTCACTTAAAATTGTAGCGAAGGTGTAACATTTGCTATTAATTTTCACTGGACAAAATACCTGAAAGCAGGCTACTGTGCATTTTGAACATCGGACTATCGTTAAATTTTCCTACAAGTTATCCCGTGTACAACAACATTTACTGAATTATAACACACAATAGACTCGCTATAGACCCGTAAGGTGGGGAGAGGATTACCTTATAGTGAACTCGTTCACGTAGAATACCATGAAATAATTTGTGAGCATTCAAGCAATCACATGAGACAGAACAAGTCCTTGCAATGATATTCCTACGAAAGCTACTCTACAATTACTGTTGTGCCAAGCTGCAACATTATTTTTTGCAACTGTATTCTCCACGCTCCCATCATCTGAGTGTTTTTGATACAAAAGAATTATTCAACACAATCCTACGCCTTTTTTACAATAAAAAAGTAGGAATAACTACTAATTATTAGCACAGTGAACCTCATAACCTAGAAGGCTCCGGTGCATGACACCCATCTGTAGGAATGAATTCGTCTTTTGAAGTGAAGCATTTGAAAATATTCAGTGAAATAACGTTTCTAAATAACAATTATTTGAGCACACAATATATATGCCTAAACTATATTTCGAGTGAAAGCAAAATTACATGATCTATTCAATGCAAATCAACAAAACGAGAAGGTTTATTCAATATTTTTTACCAGGGATTTCTTTTTCACATCTCTGTATTTAACAGATTCCAACGTTTTTTCATATATAACTATTTACTCAAAGCTGAGATAATGTTTCAACTGAAGCCAATGAACTTCAACATCTAGAAACAACACAATAGTTTTAATTAAACAACGAACAGAGAGCGTTTTTATTCAGACTGCATCGTATCAACAGTTCAAATAGTGTTCAATTCTAAGCCGTCGTTCCTAGATGATAAACCTTTAGTTTAAATTTTGAAATCAAATTTGATTAACTTATAATTTTATCCTACTACTAATAGGGCATCTTGCCTTTACTTGAAAACAACCTACACAGATTTCAAAAATCGTTGGGACCCGTACACAAGCAAAATAGCTCATCATTTTGAAATCAGCAGACTTGACCATCGGCTTTCCTGGAACTTCTACAGCCGAGGCGAGACGCTTGGGAAGAGGCTTAGAAATACGAGGGAGAGAGCGGTAATGTACAAGGACTTTTATGGTAATTTATCGACAATTGCATCAACATAGATATTTGGGTATAGCGGCGCATTTGCGGGCGCGATAAAGGCAGCGCATGTTACAATATCCGTCCCGGCGGGGGGCGCTGCCCCTCCGTGTGTAGGTGTCCCGTTCGCCGTCGTGGAGAGCGCGTGCCCTTCAAGGGTAGCGCCAGGCTGGTCCTACACTGGCTACGTCTTATGATTTTGAGCGGAAAAGCTGAGAAATTTGTCACGCAAAGTGTACTTGGGAATGAATTTTTGGACGGTTATTGACTCGTTTAAATTCGACATTGTTCAGTAACTCCCGAGTCAAATTTTACGAATTCACTCCCAGAAATAAAGGATATCTGCTCTGAAAGTGTGATTATTGAGGTTTCATATCGAGAAGTGCGTAAATAAACAGTCTCTTCTTATAAATATTTAGGAAACAGCAATGTTCCTGCAATCCTGCAATCCCTTCGCTATTATTTATCTGAGTTTCTCATTAATAAAAAATAAATCATTCAGAATAGGTCACTACAGTATTAGCATTGAAAAAATTAAGAAGTAATGTACACAAGATATATGCATGTGGGTGAGTGTAGACGTAAAGTTCATGTTCGTTTCAAGTTGAAACTATTTGGTGCTACGCAATTATTTTTAAATTAGTGGTTATTCAATCTGATGCCCTACTCATTTTTTTGCATTTTGATTACAAATCACTCTCATACATAGGAAATCCCTGAAAAAATCGACAACGTGCAATCGATGCCCGAAAAGTTCTTAAATTTTTTTCTTAGCATCATGGGATGACTTACATCACACATCTGCCGTTGTTCACGAATATTTAAATTTTGCATTAACCACAAGATATCTCATATTTATCTTTGTTTTCGATCTATAGATCTATGGTGAGTTCCAGATTCTGACGTGCGTACTTCAATGTTCTGGGCCTCCCAGTACCATTTAGCTGACACTCACTGCATTATTTGACAATGACATATGTGGATACATCGTGATGATCTTAATGGTAACCAAATAAATGAAGTGTCAATAAACTTACCAACCGATTCAGTGGTCGACCTGCGCGAAAGCTCGTTTTATTATCGACTGACCACATATACGCAAAATTAGGGCAGTGAATGTGAATAGACCTTATAGTTCCTTTAAAACTTTCATCAGCCCCGCATGTTTGTCGTTTGAGTCTTTTCTGGTATGAAATTTTTAGAGACAATCTTCATTTTTGTGCCAACAGATCCACTGGGATGTGCATTACTGTACTCTATAAAGCAACAATGCTAATTCAACAATTTTCATATTTGACGCGGTTCGACTGATGTGTAAACCTGTTGCATTTACGTACCAGTACTGCAAGTTCTTCAAAGCGTAGTTCAAGTCCATTCAAGTTATCACATGCGACGGTATAAGTCCTTGGAATGATATTCATACGAAAGCTACTCTACAATTACTATAGTGCCAAGCTGTGACTTAATTTTTTCTTTCACTGTATTGCCCACGCTCCCATCATCTGCGTCTTTTTGATAGGCAGTCAAAGGCAGTTTTTTGAAGTCGTCAACATTTGATGTTGCCAGGACTGGCCGTGTGCCGGGCTCGGAGGCCGAAACAAAATGTCCCGCTCTGGGGAATCAATAAATTGCAATTAGTCTAAGACATAACCTGTCACCCACCTTATAATTAGCTCATCCGTCAGACCGCCAGTCTGCTCTCCACCGAGTGACCAGCCAATGGGGGCGAGGCTTCGGCAACCAATCACAGATCTCCTTACAATGATAATTGAGCAGAATTCTTCAATGGATGGTAACATGAAGGGGCTGTGTTATAAAATGAGCAAAGGTTGCTTTGAAATGAAAATTTTCTACACATTCGTAGTAGTGCATAAGAATTTTCTAGATCTGCTTTGGTGCCAGATTTTTATCATTGAACATCTTCAAATAAATCAAATCTTGGTTTCTTAACAATCCTGGGCTATCGATCAACTACAGCCCCCCAATAATCACACCTTTTCGGTAACTCTCGATAGCAAAGGAGGGTGTGAGCAAAATGCCTACGTGGGTGATCACGCTAATGATGTCGTGTGTCTCCCAGAGCGTCCGATATTGGAGACACGACGCCTTCTCTTCACAGGAAATGAAGCTCTGGAGAGCAAACGCAACTGTAATGCACGAGCGCTCTTTTGTCATTGCCTTTCCGAGAAATTCGCTCAAAATTATCTCACATACACGCTTTATGTGTACCAAATATCCTTGGAACTCTTGTAAGGCTTATTACCATATCAAACGCTCGCCTAAGGCAAATTTTATTTAGACTCATACATAGATTACCTATCGCACCACAACACTGTACGACAATACTTGCTTAACTCTAAGAGTTACTTCATTTGTGATTGTTAACTACTATTTTTTGAGTCTTGAATTAGTATCAGAACTTAGCGTGAGCAAAGAGGCATTTCTTAATAACGTGAACTGGAGAAACAGAAAACTTTAGCATAAGCTCAATAAATCATGGAAGTTGTTTACCCTCGCCGTTGCAATGGAGTCAATCCTGAGGTTGAGGGCAAAACTTTTTAAGTAAATTAAAGGTTCATGTAAACGTTTAGGTAAAAAAGTAAAAATGAAAATATGCTCTTAACTTTATAATTTCACGAAGAAACATTATGGAGTCATTAAGAGTACACGGAAATAATTTGGAGATTCTCGAAATAACTGGTTTTATATAAAAAAAAGCTGAGCAAGCTCATTACTCTATTCATGATTGAATCGAACGTGTTCGAATCCTACCACACAAATTTTGCCCCATTTCAGGACGATTTCAGAAAATATACAGCGAAGAATAGCTTCAACCATACTGCCGTAGAAGTACTGGACATGTATAATTCTGGTAGGGACGCGCTGTGAGAGAGGCGAGTATTGTTCGAAGTGTGCGGTTCCATTTAAATAATGTAATAACAGTGTAAAATAGTGTCGTTGAAGCCGCTCTTACACACAAAGAAAAATAATTAAGTCTGTCTGACTTTTCGCGTTGCGCGGTTACAAAGATATACTGCGTTGCTAACCATGAAAACTCTTGGAATTTGCTATTCAAGCAAAATTTAGAAATTAAGTTCTCCCACAATAACTTCTCGTTATTATACCAGCTAATTGAATACGAGGAGCTCAAAACCTTTACCTTCTGTCATTGAATGCATTTTTGTACCTCTTGTTTGGGAGGTGATCACAAAATACATTCCGTTAGCTCTTTTGTGGTAGATGACAGCAATATACATTTTGTACCTCTTGTATGGTAGGTGATGGCAAAATACTTTTTGTACCTCTTGTATGGTAGGTGATGGCAAAATACTTTTTGTACCTCTTGTATGGTAGGTGATGGCAAAATACTTTTTGTACCTCTTGTATGGCAGGTGATGGCAAAATACTTTTTGTACCTCTTGTATGGTAGGTGATGGCAAAATACTTTTTGTACCTCTTGTATGGTAGATGACAGCAAAATACTTTTTGTACCTCTTGTATGGTAGGTGATGGCAAAATACTTTTTGTACCTCTTGTATGGTAGGTGATGGCGAAATACTTTTTGTACCTCTTGTATGGTAGGTGATGGCAAAATACTTTTTGTACCTCTTGTATGGTGGGTGATAGCAAAATGCCTTTTATACCTCTTGTGTGGTAGGTGAAAGCAAAATGCCTTTTGTACCTCTTGTATGGTAGGTGATCACAAAGTGCATTTCTGTACCTACGCGTTGCAGGAGATCTCAATAAGCCAATCATTGAGTCCCTGAACTTTGGGCTCGCATGGAGATTGTGGGAGCAAGGGATCCGGTCTCGAGTCCGGATTTGAATCATTATTAAAAATGTGGAACATTAAGAACATTTCGCTTCATTGTCATGTTGGAGCTGTTATCGAAACCAGTTTGCGCAGCTACAACCCAGTCTAACTTTTCCGCCGCCTGCATTCATGTTTTTCACCGCCAAAGCGATTTAATCGCTTAAATCGCTTAGGCGGTAAAAAACATGCATGCAGGCGGCGAAAAATTTAGACTAGGAATCTCATCGCTCTGGATTGGTGACGTGCCTGTTAGAGCATGCATAAGAAAACTTCATTACAACGTTAAAGCTAAATTTAACTAAATTGTAAAGTCAAAATGAACTTTTGGTTAACATGAATGAGAAATTTAACTGAACTACGGAGTCGAAGTGAACTTTTGGTGTTTTTATAAGACGTATCTTCCTAGAGGTAAATACTTATTGACGAAACAATGATTATCTAATGTGTTATTTCTCATTCAAACCAGAGGTCTAATAAAGCTACATCGACTTTTTGGCCTGAATGATTTGCGAAAACAGCATTTCATTATAAACGACACGTAATTTTTTCTGTCATTATGGTTTACATCGCACAAATTTCGCCCCATTGCTTTTCGTGTCTCGAATTTGACGCTCCTTCCAAGTTCGTATTTTGTCTTTTCAATAGGCCGGTTGCCTTTGAGTTCAACAGGCCGGTTGCTTTCAAGTTCAACAAGCCGGTTGCTTTCAAGTTGAACAGGCAGGTTGCTTTCAAGTTCAACAGGCCGGTTGCCTTTCAGTCACCATCTTCAGCAAAAAGAATCTTATAAAAACGACAAAAATATAGTTCTCCCTAGATATAATTCAATTCATTAAAGTTATTGGAATCATTCATAATTTTTAAAGAGATTAGAGATGGCAAAATTATGTTTTATAGAGGATTGTCGTTAACTACTCACATCTTACAAGTGCTCAAAGGTCCCCAAGATGACATCGACAAATAAGGACATATATACTGTGAAAAGGAACGGAGGTCTTGAACAATGAACACAAAACCAAAACATTTCGAAAATAGACGATGATGAGTCAATCAGAAACTAGCGACAAATTCTGCATTATATAGGTTCTTAGTCCAAAGGCTCGCTGTTATCAGCTTTTCGTTAAGTCTTGAGCATCAAAAAAGCGTGTAAGTGCAGCGTCCTGAGCATCGGAGTCCTAAAGCGGAGTGTGATGGGAGGCGAGCGCACGCATCATTGTTTCCAAACACACAAATCAGACGCTATCAGCTAGTGTAGGTGTTCGGGCTGATGTACGACCACGGAGATGAGAACCCACAGGGATCTTGAAGACATGAGACAAGCGCGCCTTTAATATCACATTCTAATACCCCGTCATTCGGCATTCCAACGTCCGCGCCGGCTCGTAAACTGAATGTTAAAAGTGGTCACATGGCACGATTGCGATTAAGATGGTATACATCGCCTAAAACACGATCCAGAACGATCAACATGAAAAGAATGGCTGCAGTATGTGATGAGGGCTGAGATTGCTACATTGTCCTCTCAATTTGATAATCTAATTGTAATATATTCTTAATGTTTGAGCGTAAGGAAATGCATTTTAGATTATGGATGTACCAATTTCTTTAAATTTCGCCTCTAGTTTTTTGAAGACCTGAAGGAAGGTCAAGTTTCATTTCAATTTTTTTAGCCGATGTCCAAAATTGCAAGTCACAAATGCAAACAGTTAATCGGATTACCGAAGTTAATCGAATTAGTTCTAGCGAGAAATTCTCCAATTTATAGGCGACCATAAAAATTCTTCAAAAATCTTCAATACTTACATCCCTGCACCGTATGAAATTTGCGCTCATTTCAGACGCAACCAACCATGCGTACATTTTCGAACTCGAATAATTTCTTTCGGCTGAGCTTGTGCTTGTAGTTGAGGGTTCATTTTTCCCATTGAGGATGTCTATAGCTGCTAGACTGGAGACATAGGGTCAGAGATGGGAAGTTCTGATAGCTCTGAGAGTATCAATTAAAGCTGAATGGACGCTTTGTACTCCCATGATTGCTATTACCCAAAGTGGGCTCGCGACATCCTTCCCTAATGATATCGGGTGGCCAGATCTTGAGGCAGGTTCTCCAGAGGCGCGTCACAGCTCGGCCGACACAAATACCTTGTTCTTGCTATCATTCCCTGAGTTATCGGTGCTCCGAACACGGCATCGCTACAAAACTCACTAGCATGCGACCATTTTTGAAGCTTTGACAGGATAATACGCCTGTTTTTTAAGGATTAGTCGAGATCAATTTAAAATGAATTGGGTTAGTTAGTCCTGGGTTTATAGTCCATCAAACATGATATATTGCTGTAGTGTCCAGGACCAAACCGAGATCGGGACCAACGTCCATTGTGATCTGATAACCATCCTAAATTATGCACACTGCCTCTAAGTAGTTTGTTCAGACAAACACTGAATACCAATACCTACGCATACCATACGCGTGCATTCATTTCGGAATTACTCAAATCATGATAATTGCCTTTACTCGCTTATGAATCATTGTTCATTCTTTCCAAACGCGATTGTAGTTTTTATTACTCCAGCGTTCAGTGTCTTCCCATTGTATCCTGGAAGGGCTTGTATGGTTTATTAAATCAGCTGATAACACAAGTATACATAAGTCATTAATCCGTCCGTCCGTAGACACAGCCATGATAAAAGTATTGTACCTGCCTTGTGCTCTTCTTCAAGTCTAACATTGGGCAACGGGAAGACACCATGTGTTTTTAATCGGTTGAACAGAGCATTTCCCAGAGACGCATGTCAAGCCTAAACTAATTCCGTAATTTATTCCGTTTCCAGGCACCGCTGGTTATCTTTATGTGGCACAGCCAAGGTCAGGTTCAAGGGAGGACGTTTCGAGCTTTGAGCGTTTTTCAACCCACATCTCTACATCAAATATCTTTTTTGAACTTAAAATAGGTTTTATTAATCTATGGTTCACTTAAATTCCTTTAATCATTGAAAACATCTTTACATCGTATTGTCTTTAAATATTTTGAATCGGGATAAGTTTAGGAGCTAAAATTCAGGGTCAAAATTTTGATAAATCAATTCCCTTGAAAGTCTCTAATCATTATTATGAAAGACATTAATTTGGAGCACGCACAGTAACTTGCATCTGTATTTCTCTTTCTAACCTTATGATCAGATAACTAAGCCAGAAGTAGATATGACGGACGATGTCTAACGTTCAACCTCATTAACCAAGAGTCAAGTGAATAGCCTGTGATTTCCGAGAGGAGGCTATGAAAAGAACGCGAGGGAAGCGATGCACCTGGTGCACTCTTGAGGGCAATTCGCTAGATGCCCCTGCCTGATACGGAGACTTGCCGCAGGAGCCTCTTGATCTGATCGCACGTGTGCGGCGAGGTCGGGTGTTTCATTGGAACGCCCTCTCCCAGCTGCCAAAACGGGGACAATCAAGCAAAACTTTCCCTTTTGCAGTCGATGGACTGCGAAGTTTGGTGCATTCGCGCGTGCTGCGACCAGGAGGGTTTTCGTCTAAATTTGTGTTCAGATTTACGTAAATGTCTGTATGAATACATAGGTTGAAGAGATTGGACGGTCAGCGGCAGAAATAAGAGTGAACAAAGCAAAAATTCAAATCGAGAAGAGGTATTTGGTTATCGGCGGAAATTAATTTGATCAAAATTCGCCTCTACATGAAATTCACCGAAGTCATGAAGCGAAACAACGTTGATATGGTTGCAAGTTCCCAAGCCAAATGCATCCAAATCAGATCATAGGTAATGAATAAAATTTTTAGACAATTGAATCCTATTTGTAAAAATGATCCATTACTAAACTCAAATTTAGAACTGTACAGTTAATTTTTTATGGAGATGCGTCAACGAACACATAGGGAATTTTTTCGCACGCCTGCAATATTTATGAAGTAATGTACAGTGGTTTTCATGACGCAGACTCGGGTCCACCGCAAGTTTTCGCTAGTCTAATGTTGAAACCTCAGGACTTTGTTACAATGCGTCGTCGTAACGGTACAACAGTGAGCGTAAGGGTTTCTAAATCTCTAAGTCGCTTGCATACGGTACATGCCACAGCACCCAGCGTGTTCAAATTTACTCAGAACATACCCTGTCAGTCGCATCCTACGACGATGTAAATTGTTCCAAAATCCGGCCCCAGAGTGTTACCAGGCGACGTTTATGGTTCCGTAAAAACCGCTAAAAATAAGGAAGCTATCAGTGTGTCTTTGGAACAAGGTTCGGAGAGTAATGAGCCGCTGAGCATCAACATCAGCAAAAATTTCTAACAAGATTGGCATGGCGCTTTCAACATGATCGTGTACTTCAGATTGACAAGGACCGAGAGAAAATAATGAAGATATCATTCGTAAATCAGTGGTTATAAATTGGTTGTTAGTTGTTCCGTGCTATTGTATATCTGAAAACTTGCAGTGATTTGTAATCATGGGATTCCTTTAACTTTCAGCAGCGATAATTCTTCCACGAGTACAATTTCGTATGATTCGGAAAATGAAATCGGACTGTGCAAGACTGTTGAAATGATTGCGATCCTGCATTTCTGAACAGATGTTTGAATAGATGTTTTATTGTAACATAACAAAACTACTTCATCATACCGGGTTCTCAGAACATTTTAAACGTTCTCATTTTTTTCTTGCCAACTCACACGCTGGAAACAACCAACAGTTTCAACCCGCCCTTCAAAGTGACCAGAAATGAGCATCTCGATCACATCTGTGTTGGCTCAACAAAAAGCAACCAACCGCATTAAACCGTCAAGGACAAATGATCGCAATTGGGGATGCAAATTGACTTCAGAACTTTCCATGTTGCGCTGCGGTGAAGGCTACTACAATTTATTAGAGGCTCCAATGAGCCATTAGCAAAACAAGCGGCAGAGCGGACGCATGACTCGCTTCATTTGTCGTAAGTTTTGCGCCGCAATTTACGGGCTTTACTTCAGTACCACAATGTGGTTGCGCTCTTGAGATTTTATCCTAAGTATTCATCACGTTTTGCTGATGGAGCTGGAGTATTGTGAGGCGCTAAATGTTAATGATGAGATATAAAACGTATCACACGGATAAATTGTGTCTTACAATTGTACGCAATGGACGCAATGAGTGAACACGCACGCAATGAGTGAACATGCGCGCAATGAGTGAACATGCGCGCAATGAGTGAACATGCGCGCAATGAGTGAACATGCGCGCAATGAGTGAACATGCGCGCAATGAGTGAACATGCGCGCAATGAGTGAACATGCGCGCAATGAGTGAACATGCACGCAATGAGTGAACATGCGCGCAATGAGTGAACATGCGCGCAATGAGTGAACATGCGCGCAATGAGTGAACATGCGCGCAATGAGTGAACATGCGCGCAATGAGTGAACATGCACGCAATGAGTGAACATGCACGCAATGAGTGAACATGCACGCAATGAGTGAACATGCACGCAATGAGTGAACATGCACGCAATGAGTGAACATGCACGCAATGAGTGAACATGCACGCAATGAGTAAACAATCCCAAAACGGCCGAATTGAATCTTTTTCGTTACCTTACTCTCCCAATAAATCTTTAAGAATCGTTTGTATCAATTTCTAATTAGATTTGAATTTCATTGAACGGTCAGAATATTTACAATGCAATTCCCATTCATGCATGTCAAGGAAAGATGTAAAGGTGTAATTAGCTACATTTTGCATTAAGTTGTTTATTGATATTATTAAGATGACCACTGTGGCCTCAGAAATGTGCCATTGATATAATTCGTATTCCTTTGTACTGCATTGTTCATAGCAATGTTTAATATAATAATTCTTGCCTTAGAAAAAAGTTCAAGATTTAATTAGTATTTTTTTGTCCCTACCGCTCACAGTAATTATTAATACCGTAGATGTTGGCCTAGTGAATACAAAAAAAAACAATCGAATGAAAATTCTGCTCTCATGTCCCAATGCTATGCAATCAGGGAACAATGGTAAATGAACATATACATATCCAAAACCGACGCCTCCACTGGCCAGGAACCTTTCATTCAAATTGATCTCAACGCATAATAAGCTTAACTTCTAGGAAAATACAAAAACATATGTATTATTCATGCCAAGCTTAGGGACTGGGAAAATCTCACATCTTCTTATTCCAAGTTTTTACAATAGCGTTTTTGGGATGAAAAGATATCGAAAACCCTGCGCGTAAAATTGTATGCTTATTATCTATCCTACCTTCTTCCAATTTCGTCCGATTTTGCAGTCTACATCCAAACAAAGACAAATCCTCAACACAGCCCAATCGTGAATTTTCGATACATACATCCTCAGAGTGTATAAAGTATGCAAACAATTTCGTTGAACGTCAAAATCGGTGCTGGATTAAGCATAATTACGAAGCATCGCGCAGACGTCGTCTTTACGTCCCACGTGTCAAATGGGTGACGGCGGCAGGACAGTTATTATTCCTGGGACATTCGCTGCTCGCAGCTGACGAGTCGTGAGGCTCAATAATTACCTCCCAAGGAAAAATCTGGGCCCTGTGATTGGATTCAAATGAGGTTATAAAAAGAAGACGCGCCGCTACGTGCACTCGTCGCTAACACCGTGCCTGTTGCAGATCTGTCCGACATTGGCTTGATTTGACGATTGCGACATTGATCTAACTCGTTCAAATTTGGCTGCGGTTGTCTTGACCACCAGCGTTTGATGTAATGATAACAATTTGGAAAATATATATTAAGTTTTTTGAGAATTTGCTAATTTTGATGGGTTTAAGACACTTAATTTCTCATTACACTCCAGAAAGACAATATAATTTGAACTAGAGATTTACGAATGCTCAAGTGGAATAATGTAACAACACTCAAATATCATTCTTAAGTAACAGAACGGTTGTGATTATGTGGCGGCATAGCTATTACACGTAGCAGGTGTCACATTCCAATCCTCTAGCTAGAAAACCTTGAGAAAACAATTGAAGTAATAACTATTCCAAGATTTCCCCACAAAAACACATGGAAATCTATTCCTAGACATGTCTCGTAACCTTAGAAGTATTTGGAAGCTTCAATGAGGTTAAGCAAAGCCAAACCTTCCGTTGGTGTTATGCATCGTGTGCCAGACGTGCTCTTAACCTGAACAACTCGTGCAGTATATAAGATACTACATGGTATGTGCTTAAACATTCTTGCCCGATATATCCGTAAGAATGACCCTGGCACTCATTTCCATTAACTCAGAAATCACATCTAAATTCTCGAATATCTCTTGAACCAACGTAGAAGTCAACTCGCGTGGCTTGAGCTTTACTAGCGCTGTCTGATAAATCGCATTATTTTGATGCAGATTAAGCACTTTACATGATTCCGCCAGTTTCCTGATAAATTAAACCATCTCGGACTTCATAAAAGAAACAATCGAAAGTTCAGTAATGAGGCGAAAATATAACAGACCCTCTCCCACTAACACTTTTCGCGTTACCGTAAAAATGAGATCGTCATAAGTTACTCATGTTTTCAGGCGGACGCTTTCACACTTATCGCAAACGGCAACGCAGAAACTTGATCATAGTCAAGCTAACATGCTGATAAATCGACCCGGGACGATATAATTGCTTTTTATTATTTTATCTGGCAGTCGCGGCTGAAGCTTTTATTGTTTACGAGAGACGAGCGGTGCGATACGATCGCTCATGGCGGCGACAACATGGCTGCTCGGGCCGGCATAGCTCGTGTCCTCATAAACTTCGCAAATGATGAATAAAACGTGCAGCCTTGATTGGGACATCAATTAGGGACTGGCAGACGTGGGAAGACGGCGCTTTTGCGACGGAGATCTGAGTGGAGACGCCGGTTTTAGGGTGCCGTGCATCGGGTGTTGTGGTGTCCGGTATGTGTCGGGATGAGCTGAGCTCCAGAGCACAATGTGGCGATTTCTTCCCGCACGCTTGATGGGAGCTCGAATGGCTACACTGCAAACTAGAGAGAACTCGAGTGCCCGATTTTATTTTAGAAATTGAACATCGGGAGATAATTACCTTTGGTCCACGTACGAAATTGGCCTGTGAGGGACTTTTGATGGGGAGCTCAAATTGCCACGCTGCAGAGTAGAGAGAACTCAATGAGTGCCCGATTTTGTATCAGAAATTGAACATCACGAGAGAGTTACAATCAGTCTATATTTGAAATTGATCTAAATGTGTTTTTGTATTTGATACTGTAACTATTTGATTCAAGATTCTGCTCCCCCGAAATTAGAACAATAAAATGTGCTACCGTCTGAGGCAGATTCAACTCATCAATAGTGTTGTTCCACATGGAGTTTCGAGCACATTACCACTCTCTACATAAATGAAGCATTGATCAACTTCTGTAATTTGACTAGATAAGCCCTACCATGTAATCTGGGTATTGTAGTTTGCGCTGGGATATCTAAGGCGCCATTATGATGAACACATTACCCAGAAATGAGCACGAAGGCGCCATTATGATGAACACATTACCCAGAAATGAGCACGAAGGCGCCATTATGATGAACACATTACCCAGAAATGAGCACGAAGGCGCCATTATGATGAACACATTACCCAGAAATGAGCACACAGGAGCCATTATGATGAACACATTACCCAGAAAGGAGCACGCAGGCGCCATTGTGATTAACACATTACCCAGAAATGTGCACACAGGCGCCATTATGATTAACACATTACCCAGAAATGAGCATGAAGGCGCCATTATGGTGAACACATTACCCAGAAATGAGCCCGCAGGCGCCATTATGATGAACACATTACCCAGAAAAGAGCACGAAGGCCCCATTATGATGAACACATTACCCAGAAATGAGCACGCAGGATGTTCACTCAGCAGGCAATAAATTCAAATTTATATACCCTCAGAGCCCAAGCTAACGACATAGGAGGAAATTACGCGCAGCTTCACAGACGCGAGTGTTTCCTGCGGGCGAGTGTCAACTGCGATCCATGCAGCTGTGAATTTTATGGAGTTCCATCTTTTGATGGTGTCTTCAATGTTAAAAAAGAATCCGAATTTACCTTTATGAGAGTTAATTTTTAAATTTTAAAGCGCTCGTACACTACGGTATACAAGACACGTTGTAGAACAATGTGTTTAAAAGTGATGCCGAAGAATTATTAGCTGGCAAAGAACCTTTGGAATTTACATGAGAAAGAAAGTTGGACCTTAAAACTTGCGTCGCTTTAAATTCAAATAAACAAAGGTAAAACCCACTAAAGTCGTAATTTTATTAATACGACAAGGTATAGCCATAACTAAATTCAAGAATAGAAACTTACTCTGTAATAATTATTGTTAACCTAACTGAGATCAATTCTCGGGACGCTTTGATAGGCGATTAGAGAATTTTGTTATACACGCAATCAAAGGAAGAAACCAACTAAGAATGAGAAACGCGAGCTTATTATTTTATGATGAAAAACTAATAATTCCCTCGCCTAAAATGTTCACAGTTTAAGGGCACTTAAATGCACACTGTGAACGCAGTTCGAAGTCAAAGTTCAATGTGACGTTGTAATCGGATGCGCTAAGAATGTTGGAGCAGAAATCTGACTACAAACATCGCCATAAGCTACATGCGCGGCCGTAAGATTCGTAAATGTGAAGAACAAAAATTATTTCAGAATAATTACAAAGTACTGGAAATTTGAACCATCATCTTCGCTTGCATTGCAATTTCATTCGTGGTAATTAACGACAAAGAAGCAGAAATGGCAGGTAATGTCACATTGCGTTCAAGAAGTTGCGGTACTGCACTGATTTAAAACGTTGCAAGTGGATTCCATTTCTCACCTCAGCGAAAAGCGGTCTACCACGTTGTTCGGTAATTCCTAATTCTATTCTAATTGCAATAGAATCTGAAGTGACTGTATCTAATTATACAAAAAAATTGTGGTAAACACCCAATCCCTATTGACATTTTAACACAAAAGAGAATGATTTGTTCAATTGTGAAATTTCAGGGAATAATTCGCGAAAGTACACGAAGAGTGTTTCATACAATTCAAACTAGAAGTGTACCATTTAATGAGCAAACTTAAGCGGGATCATATATCGTCATTTTCAGGTTCAGCGATTTAACAATTTTGAAAAACTGTTAGCTCTAGAGATCCAATGAGCTGAAATTTGAAATTTTTAAGCAAAACTGAGTAACCACAAATATTTTAGCTGCGAACTTCACCGCTCTTTACATGAGATTTTTTCAAAATGTTCGCTCCACACATTATTACCTTCACCAGCAACATATTAGATTTTAAGCATTACATTGTTTAGAGTACCCACAAAATTCTTCTTAAGAAACTATTTAAATAAATGTTTAGGGATTTATGCGCCGGAAGCTGTACCTGTGCACTCACTAAATACTAGCATTCCGGAGGAAGGTTCTTCCAGCCACTGAAGAGTCTAAACAAGAGCGTTGGTTAGCACATCTAATTGAACCGGAAGTCCAAGGTGCAAATTTTGCTGGAATGTCACCCTCTGGTGTTCTGCCACAGGCCTCAGTAACGCGATACTAGCATTTAAAGCCAGAATTTTATCTGTAGTTGTACGTCGTTACAGGGCTAATGTTCTGGTGAGCATGTGCTTTTTTCTAACAGTGTTCTAGGTGCAACTCTACTTTTGATCACCAGGGGAAATTTTAAGTAGTAGAGGCAGAAATTTTATTTCACTTGAGTGAATTTTCGTCACTTGCTCTCACTTTCACATTTTGGCGCGTCATACTAAAATAATTACAATTTTTTTCGTGTATGAGAAGGTGTTTGTTCCATAAATATAAAGAACATAATAAAAGTGATCCTGCAGCATTTGAAAGATGAAAATTGGAAAAAAGAAAAACCTGCTGAATTGAAAATGAACAACCTATCAGAGCTATGAAACTATATGAAACGAAAACTAATTGGCATTTGGCTTTTTTGCTCCAATAATCTTGGGACCACTTTCTAACTCAACACACAAGAACTCAACTCACGAGTGATAACGTCACTGTGTTGTACGAAATCCTCTAGCTGCAACACTTGCCACATGTCAACCTTACGCTTAAACCGCCTCTAGTTTAAGTCTGCGAATAAGAGTGATTCCTTGAAAATAATTTGTGGTGGCACAATAGACCTGAAATGTTGAGTTTTTGCACCTATTTGTGGTTGGAACATGACTGCCAGAAAATTTTTTGCAAAAGATAATTGGCGCCGAAAATTCTCCCAGTTATATTATTTTTTGGGTGCTAAATTTAACTATTTTAAATAAAACTTTTGCTATAACCAGATGCTTCTATTGCAAGGGATACTATATTTAATAAAAATACGCCAGATAAGAGGTCTGATCTGCTCCGAGAAGCGTAATCACATGAGGAGCATTTATAGCAGCCCTTTTCACAAAGTTTCATGTGAACAAAGTCAAGTGAATGGCATCTGTAGCAGCAGGTTTCAATTATTGCTTTTCCTTGATGTTGCAGCCTTGTGTGCCAAGTATGAGAACGCAAGTCATTCCTGAAAACATAGTTCTCAAACATTTTTAAATTCAAATTAAATTTGGAGGCTTAAATTAAATATGGAAATGTTACTCATCATGCGAAACTCTCGTACAAGTCACGCCATCCGGGCACTCTTTCTTAGTTTTTTTTTCAATCAGTTAAATTTTAAACTAACGCCAAGCCCAAAAGTTGTCTTTGTCTTTAGACCCCAGCATTGCTCTACTACGCTTTTAGAAAATACGTGTTACAGTATCAGAGGTTGCTCAACTCGAGAGAAAGATGTTTAGAAAATCAGTAAATGCTAGATAACCTATGAACCAAGTATAAATTTTTAAGATTTTGTGAACAATATTCGCAATTTCTCCATTTCTCAGTATAATTTCCGACAAAAAGACTGCTTCTTGCAAACCGGGGTTTTGAATTAAGGACCGTGAAACACTTCAGCTCTACCCCTCCGCCGCCATCTTTCTGTTCTGTGTCTATTAGATTAAGGCCTATATGTGGCCCGTTCCTCAGTCCCTTTTCACACCCTTGCCGGCTGTTTGATTAATATACGGCCATTAATTTGATTGCTCAGCAGGGGGAGCTTTTTAATAACAATTGGAGACACGCAGCATTTCCTTGTGTTCCTTTTCAAAGGATCACCGTGAAATACAGAAATTTATTTCGAGATTTCTCAAACGGACATGTTTGTCCCTCAGCATTATTTGTCCGTTAAGGTTGTCGAGGTGGCGAAACTTAGAAAGCACCTCACATTCGTGCACGGAAATGAACTAATGGAAAGAAAATTATTTTATTTACGCCACCATCTGTTGTGTGGCGAAAGAGCAATGGGTCTTGGCGGCCTCAAATGCGCCGCTGTCGTCATTCAAATGAGACTCGAGAGCTCGTTGTCGTAAATCAAGCCCCCTAATTCAACTCGCGCTCTCGTAATCAATGAGCTAATATTTCTCGAGCTCGGAATGCGGACAAGCGGACGCGATAATGCGCAGGTCGCTACCCGTTGCACAAGTCATCACCTCATCAGTCTTCACTCGAGCCTGCAATTTGGAAAACAACAAACGCTCCTCGATTGCGATGGACCACAAATTATTACAATCATCATTAGTGGCTTGTTTCGTATTCACACTCTGACCTCATTTCCTTAACTGACTCAATGATGTTAACACTTTCGTTAAGTTGCACTCTTTGCATAAAAATTTGCGAAAATGTTTGGCTTCGTCTAAGGGTTTTGCAGATGCCATCATTTAGAGCCTCACGAATACGAAGTGGTATGTTATTTCACTGGAGATTAACAAACAAGAAAAAAGTGTTCATTTCATCAAAATAAAGTTATCGAACTAATATCTAAGAAAGGTTGGAACTTCTGAAAAGAAAAGTGCCGATGAATTAATCATAGTTATCTCGTCAATTTTCAACAAAGATAGGCACTTCCGGAAGAGAAAATTGCCCGTGCATTAAATTATAGTAATTTGGTCAATTTTCAACAAAGGTTGAAATTTCCGTAAGTTTCCAGGCTGAAGGCCGTTTTCTTGTCTACTCTGGCCCTTGGCACCGTGGCATGTTCTGGCAAGCAAGAGAAATGAGGTAACGTCCACCGGACCTTACCGACAAAATGGAGGTAAAACGAGAACCGAGATAAATTTCCCGATAAAATGAGGAATTCGGCAATTTTCCCGCAGGAGCCTCGAGGTGCGCCTTGGAGGGGCGTTGCTTGCGATCGGGGCGCGGGAAAACAATGGCGACCTCTCGGGGAGCTTCCTGTCTTGGGCGCCTCATTGTGAGGTTAGAAGTTATATTTGTAGCCATGATACCGCGGGAAGGGTTCGAAGATATAAGACGTATTGAAGGGGGAAAGGAAGCACGTTAATGTTGAGCGAGTTTAAAGTGGGAAAAAATTTCACAAACTGAGGCTTGATGTGTCTTATGTCAAAGAATGTGATCTCATCCGGAAGCAATGCTCTAAAATGATCCGAAGTTTTGCAAACGAGGATTAAACCTCTATCTTAGCCCTGTTTTGTAGGTTTGGTGTTTTATTTCGCTAAATATCATCAAACATGACTCCGGACAGTCAAGGAAAGTTTCTATTTTCATTGACCAGGAATTTTTGTAATTTAATTCACTTAAACCAAATCGTTCCTTCTGAAGGCCGTAAAAATAACCTTGCGTTTTAAAAATTTTCTTGCATATTTCGATTTCTGCCACGGACTGGTGTATATGCCGGTGTTGATACTCAGGACTTGATTAGACTTTAAAGGAAGTAGAGCTAATTTTTTGATGATGTTAAGTAAAAGCATAATTTATCAGTTACACGTTGGCCTTTGAATTTTTTCATGTTTCGATTTTCTGGAAATTATTCTGGTCTGAATTCTGAAATTCGGCGGATCTTAATTCCAGCAATTATTGGGGTGAAGGAATAAGTTAAGGAATCTTCTTCGGAAAACTTTATAAATTCATGAAGTTGCCCAACAGGTCACAAATTAGCTTTTTTCACCAGCTATGACATAAAAGCAATAGACTATGTACGGTTTTCATTTTGAAATTTTTCAAATTATTGTTATTTAGCATTGTGGGAAAATGTGAAGAAACCCCTCTGTTATAGGTTTCATAATAATTTGAATTTAAAGACTACCCACACGCCACAAAAAATAATCATTTTTTTCATCAGTTGACTTTTTTCCATTCAAGTGCCATATCAGTATTTAACTATTCAGCACAACTCTTCAAACATTCATTTTTAAAATCGATGTTTTCAAATCCAAATATAACTAAAAAATCAACGAAGCAAACATATTTTCTCTCATGCCAAACTTCACCGAATTTTCATCACCAAAAACTGAGTCGGAATATCCTCGTAATACTCGACTCCCATCATGTGCACCGAGTTTAATGATACGAACCGTCGATGTCGTGTTGTTCACCAGTGGACTATTCCTGCCCGCGATTGACTCGACCGAGCGCAAGGCATGGAAGTCAAGAAATTTTATCAAGACGCCCCCCGCTGCAGCTTTTGTCCCCGCTCAGGCCTCCTCAATGACGCTGAGGTGCAGGGCTGGCCGCACGAAATTGGGCTTCTCGATTGCCCTGAAATTCTACGATTGTTCTTTTGTGCCCAAGTTTCCGCTTTCGTCTCTGTACACCTGGGCACTGGACAGCAGATGCTATAATTAAAACAACGCTCATTTTCAAATGCCGTTAATGGTATTTTTTTTACTTTCATCGATGGAAATTTTAAAATTTCTAGTAATATCGTCGTTGAATTTATCACCTTGATTTATAAAGAGTATACACAGAGTCAGCTTAGATACAGAGTTCTGGCTTTCTGATATTTTTGAGCTGATATATTTATACATCAATTAGGCACCGACAAGTTATTCACAACACTTCATTGGGCACAAGGAAATAAGTAGCCCTACTTATAGGCAAACATAATTATTTGCAATGTATTATTTACGACCTTGCAAATTGGTTGCAATAAGTCAGTCAGCTAAGCCCCTGGAAATTCTGGGTCGGGGAAGATATGTATCATCATCAGGGAACATGTCTGAGTTACCCAATGCCATGAGGTAAGATCGAAGTTTAAACTTATATGGGAAATTTATTTGAGAACTCAGGAGGGTAAACCCTCAATTCGTTTAAATCGAAGGATTGATTTTACTTAATAAATTATCCGAGATTCCTCCGAGAATGTGCCGAAATTCAGTACCCAAAATAAACATGGGGTACTGATCAGCCGTCTTTTTGACTCAGTAAACGTGCGTTTCTCAGAATGAAAATTTCCACATCAAACTTTTATAAGCCCTTCATTTATGCTTGGGGATTTGAAGAGTGGCTAAACAAGATTAAGAAAATGCATGTTAATTCAACATATGATTACACAGTATCTGCGAGTAGAGCACTCCATAATAGTGTCCTTTCGAGCAAAAATTACACAGAAATGAAATATTTGAGGACTTTTTATTACCAAGGGTCTGACTTTCAAACTTGAGGCGAATGAAGCAACACGAGATGAGGGAGACAGCATGGATGCAAATTGTACAACAAATGTGGGAACAAATCTATGTCAGATGGAGACATGGTGAGCTACAAATTGTTCATAAGAAGAATTTTTATCTACTCAATAAAATTATAGATTTTCAATGGTTTCATGAGTTTCTAAAGTTGTTGTTTTCGTGGACAAGTATTAGGTAAGCATAAAAATAATTATTTTATTATCTGCTTGAAGCGACGAATAGGTGTGAAGTCGAAAAGCGATCAAATCTGACATGTCCAGGCATGGCAATGAGATTATTACTACTACTACAACTATACATTTCCTCTTTCTTGCCTACTCTGTATTTTTGTCAGCTTCAGAAAAAATCCACATCAGAATTTCAATTCAATAATAGTCGTTTCACCTCAACAGATTTGGATTGCTAAAAATTTTATTTATTCTAATATTTCTATGTTATCTGTGATATTGCACCCTGCATTTGAGCTCTAATAACCGTGCATTCAATTCGCCGACTCCACTGAACGAGTGAATACTGCGTTACATATCTACCAACTAATTGTTTTTGCACCGCGACATATCAATTCGTAGCTTTATCAACCTGCAATTATATACGCAAAAGTAGCGCCGAATGATTGTTAGTGTTAACTATTGGTTCTAGATCCTACTGATTTGAAACGTTCATTTGAAACAATTAGGTTATTTGTTTGATATCGAGAATATTCTTGGCTTTGAAATTTTCTCGCGTCTCATTGCTGGTATCCACGCTTCACCTAAGATACACTTATATTGTAGCAGTATGAAAATAAAATTTGAGTTTGTTTGCTTATTTTGAATTAGCTTATAAAATAGAATTTATCAAACCCTAAACAGTCGCAAAATTATCGGGCTTCCGATGTATGCAACAAACAGCCGAATATATTTATAATATTTTTTATTCCTGATCGCACTTTTCTTACCCCTCTTGTTAAATACTGAGATTTCATCGGCAATGTAGAGGTCATATAACTACACTCAAAAATAATTATTCGATGGAAATGTGTATCAATTTATCAAAGCTTTCAAAAGTGGAAATTAACATTAAAAATGCTAGCGTCCATCCCTAAAAACATTTTCTCTCAATATGCAGTTTGAAAAGGTGTGAATTAACATTACAAATATGCTAGCTGTCATCCCTAATAGCACTTTCTCTCACTCCAGCTTGCAAAGGTGTGAACTAACTTAGAAAAACGCTAGCTTCCATCCCTAATACCATTTTCTCTGGATGCAGCTTGCAAAGGTGTGAATTAACATATAAAATAAGCTATAGTTACCATTTTCTCTCGATGCAGCTTGAAAAGGTGTGAACTACTATTAAAAAATGCTAGTACCATGTTCGGCCGCTGCAGCTTGAAAAATAGTGAATTACGATTAAAAATATGCTAGTTGTCACCCCTAATACCCTTCTCTCGCGATGCCCAGCCGTACTCCATGTCCAGCTCTCCAGATCGCCCTCACGCTGCCGCTGTGCGGAGGAGGCAGAGTGACCGGAGCAGCGGGCGCGGCGCCGCTGCGGCCCATCGATTGCCATCGACTCACGGCCCCATCAAATGGAGGCCTCAGATACGCCTACGAGCGGGGGAATGGAGATCAGGGTTAAATTTTCTGAGTATTTACGTAATCGTAACGGTACAGCTACCAGCTCAAGCGCTTCTTAGTCAACACGTACTACTACATGCAGCGTACCCAAGTTGTCTTAACACTTTGCCTGCGACGTGAGCCTCCGATGGTCACTGAGGGAAGTTTCATTATACTGCTGACCGACCAGTTGTCACAAACTCAATTTTCATAAATTCTTATCAAAGCTAAATGGAGGCACGATCCAGTTGATGTTTGCTATTTGTAGCATTGCTTTCTACAATTGACTTTATATTTTAACTGAATATTAAAGTTTAGTTTTATTTGCCGCTGTCAAAGCGTTAAAAGAACTTGTGTTGCAGCTTATTCCACACGACGCCCGTAAATTATTTAAAATTCCCCCTAGACCTTATATTTTTGACGGGGTTAGGAGGTAGGCTTGAGGTTCAGTAGCATTTGGTTGATTTAATTAACCACAACCAGGATTAAAATTCAGCTAGCATTGCAGACTTGAATCCTGCCGTAGCTCTAATGGCTTCATTATATTATGTAGGAACGACTTACAGAAGCAAGTATCACGCCCGTAGCAGGGATTTCCTTAGATAGGTAAGGTAACTTTCTTGGTAGGGAAATAAATTAAACATCGGTAACTGAAAACTCGAATTGTAATATTTTATGAGTTTTTGAGTCACTAGATTCACGTGCTTCGTTCCTCGTCCACTTTAGGTTTAGCACATAATATTTTGACAGTGAAAATCATTGAAAAGTAGCTAAATTTGAGTAACCCATAGGATTATTTCACTCAAGCTTCCATCACTGTGTGTTTAAATAGCGCATTTGAACTGTTTTCTGAATTTTTATAATTTCCACCTTTTTCTTTGTTTTCCTCGAACAGTATAATGAATGCCTGAAGCTTAATCATTACCGTAACATTTCATAACCCTGGCCTTCAGTGTCTTGGAATACCGAAAACGTTATCTGAAAAGTAAAAGAAAATCGACTTTAAACGAAATCGACTAGTTAAATTATGAAAAAATTTATTCACGGTTTAAAAGTTATATAAACTGAGACATTTTGAATTTTATAATAAATTCAACTAGTAGAATTTTTCAGCATTTCTCACTTCTTTTAGCATCAAAATTTAGCAATAACTATAAAAAATTCAACCAGGTTAGCTCATGAAAAATTATCTCTATCCTATTTGAGCAATAAAAATTCCATTAATAATAACAATTGAGAATAGCAATTACAATTGAGGATGACAAAGACAATTAAGAACAACCATAACAACAAATAATATCTATAACAGTAGAGAATAACAATGGCAGTTGATAACAACAATAACAATTGAGAAATAACCCATTTTTTAAGAAATGATAAAGCATAATTGACTTCTTCTGTGATACAAACACATGGCAGAGAAAGTAGAGCAGTGTGACGGTTGGACCGACCTGACCACAAGAATGGTCTCTCAGGCAAACCGTGAAATGTTATACGCCTGACGACGCCGGGCGCCAGAACAAGACACTTTTGTAGGCCCTAACTGTTAAGTAACTGTAAACTTGCCGGGTCATTTCTTTCCTCCGGACTGCATCGGATCATTTTCTGCCCCATTGCTAATTAAAGACCAGCGCTTGAAGTCCCATGCCGCCACTGCCACTAGAGTTACACCCGCGACGGAGCGTGGGTGGCCGTCGATAAATGATTCGCAAATTCCAGCGGAGTCGAATTCGGTGGCCAGCATCTGGGACTGCCCTGCAGATGTGGTCTTTTTCTTGTCGCTAGCACATGACTATGTCGAATTTTGGGGACTCTTGGGAAACGATTTTCTTTGCAGTTGAAAAGAAATTGACGTGTCGCTCACGTCAATTCTTTCTTTCGGGCTCGAAAAGTTTGGCACGATTAAAATTCTGGGTGTAAGAATTTATGTTTTTTTATTCTATTCGATCGCATACTAGGAATGCTAGCTGTAGGTGAACATTGTCTAACGTGAGTCTACTCCTCCTGAACTGCAACACCTTCATATCTAACATTTTGCATTTACTTTTTCAACATTATAAAAACCTAATCTTACTAATAAATCGTTATTTTTACCATAAAATAATCATCTTTATGTGCTCCACTGATATTATAATTTCTTTGCTCATAGAATATAGTCAAAATTTAGTACGAATAATAACTCAAAGTACCCTCAATAATGTCAACTTTTCGTGTGCTATGTGAAAGTCTGTTATACTCCTCTCATTACGACTTTCAATAACTCATTTTACGAACGATTACTGAGAGTAGTGCCCAGTGCGTGTGAAGTGTTTTTTTTCGAGTCTATAACTAATGCTTGGCAGCGAAAAGTATCGTCAGTTAAAGTTCTTGCATTCATAGTTACACCGCAAAAAACAAAAACGACATTTCTATTCTTTGTCATGAGTAGCACCAGTTAGGTGTTATAGATGATGCCACTAGGCTGGCGAGATCTGTAATTACCCGCTTTTTACAGACTCACCGTGTTTAAAACGCAAAGTAGCAAAAATGTTGCTGTTATTTTCCCCGTAGATGTGAAATAATGTATATTTAAGTGTAGCTCAATTGAGAATGCTAAATTGATAAATTGAATATTGTTAACAGTTAAAAGTTTTTTTCCTCAAATAAATCCTAGCGTGTATTTCAAAAATGATAGGAAAATCGTTTCATACTGTAAACGAACGGATACTCCGGATGTGATGTTGTGCACCTCAGTGCTATATCAATCACTGTAAGCGATCTTACATTGACAGCACTGAACGCCAGTTTTTTGTGAAGTGTGCGCGTCACTGAGAAGTCTCTTTTGACACTCGCAATAACTTTACCAAGCCATCCAACTCATCTTTTAGTGAACGTTGTTTAAATAGAGAGTATATCTTTAGAGCACAAACTTCACATTTTGGATTTTGCCTCAAATTCATCTAATCTTCACATTTTAGAGTCGTTGTACATTCTGTCCGTCAATGAAGGAATGTGACACGGCGGTGAAGCTTTAAATTGTTTCTTGAAATTTTTTATAGTTTTTTTTTTGCTTCATAATTGTCTTTTTAATATCAATGCTTTATTTTCGGCTTAATTCAGAAGAATTTTTGAGAGTTTTAAAATTTTTTAGCACTTTGATTTATTGTTTTTTTCAGAGCACTGAAGATGAATTTTTTATAAGCCGAAACGTTTGTTTTCTTCATTTTATTTTTATCTGCGGTGGGTTTTCTTTTTATCCTGTAAAATATAGAACAACATTTTCGCCACATAACTACAAATCCCAGGAAAGCGAAAAACGTATCTACATGGATACTTAAAAATCCTGAGTGATTTATCATGAATATACGAATGAATATGCCCCGTACTATTTACTTTCTACAACCGCACTTTTCAAACAGCATGCATCTAGGCAAGTACGCATTTCCGAGTGGACGTGAGCTAAAATTATTCTTTGAAAGTGCAGTCGAGCCTCGAGTTACACTTCATCATTTAAGGCGAACCTTAACTTTTAAGGACAAAAATAAGTCCGCGTTATTTAACCATTCTGAAGCTTTGAAACTAGAATTTATGTTCCTATTTATAACCGAATAAGTTGAAGTTTGCAGAAGATGTTCTCGTATAATGGAAGATCAAATGTACAGTATGTCCTGCACAGGAGCTGTGTATTCCAACTATTTCAACTATAAATCTTATGTTAAAAACAATGTGTGCATAGAGTTTTATTCAAAATAATAAAACAGTTGCTATTTTAAAAATGTCAGATAAATGTGTAAGTATGTTCATCATTCATTTCTAGTACAGGAAATATGTTTCATTTCTCAAAATATCCCAAACTGTTGTAGCTCGTGTGGCTTCAATTTAATTAATAGATTTAACTAATGGTACTTCCCACTTTTAGACCAATAGTTCAGAGTCAAAGACTGAATGTACAGACACAGATTATTTGGAAATTTTGTTTCGAAATATTTTTCCACGTATGAAAACTTCTACTCCATCAAAGCAATGCAGAAGTAACAAATTACAGCACATAACATTTAAAATGGCACACTTCTTAGCTTTACTTTGGTGAAAACATGCAGAAACTTATTACTTATTACTGTATTACTGTAAAGCATTGCAGAAATAAGAAATTACACTATAACGCGTTTGAAATGACATACTTTTTACCTTTACTTTGGTATTTTTTCCAATGGAGGTATTGGTTTCGAATTGCTCGCTCGTAATTGTCGTATGCGTGGAAGAGCTCTGTGAAGGCGTTTTCTGGAAGGCACGGAGCAGTATGACGCCGGTGAGACACCGCCGAGATAATAACAGGCTGCTCGACCAAAACCGGCCTTCCTCGCCCCGAAGAAATGAAATAATGACGAGGTTGGGAGACAGCAGGTCTCTTGTTTGTTATAGTAATAGATTTATTCGGCTTGTCGAGGGTGGCTGGTGGTCAGTCGAAGCCTTTCGGTGCCATGTTTACTCGACAGCTTCTACCAAAACAATTGTGTGAATCTCAGGAAACGCGGGTATCTCAGACGACCAAACCTCAAATAGCTGATTGTTCCAGTGACGTTAGAGATCTGTATCGGATATTCAATTTAAAGCGGTCGTTAAAACGATGCCAACCTGTACTTAAACACTTGTTTTGGTCGCGTCTTGGTAGTGGTATACGGCAGTGAAGTACTTCGGAAGCTCGGTCTGAGACCGAACCAGGTACGGGGTAAAGAACGGCCAAATAACTCCGGTGACATTCTTTTATGATCAATAAATGGATGGGTGAGCTATCTTATCTTCGGTGTCCATCGTTAGGGTAAATCACGGCGGTGACCAGAGTGAGGCCAGAAAGGGTCTTTTCCACATTAACATCAGAGACACAAGTGTTACACGTGAGCGATATGAGAACGGTGTAGAGGTGATGGATAGAGGCTCTCATTCCATTAGAAACCTTAGGGTTTCTTAAAACAAAGCCATGAAATCGTTGGAGTCATGATATTCCTGGGGTCAAGACACCGTAATATAAACAATTGAACAATGTTCTGAAATTTTTAAAAGCAGAAGCAAGAATCTTTCTCCATCTAGTGTATGTTTATTTCAGGAGTTACGCTTTCATTTCAGAAATTTTGTCTGATGTAAATGCGATATGCATGAAATTAGTTTTAAAATTAAACCAGACAGCACCTATCTTTTGAGAACGTTGTTAAAAATAAAGCAACCATTCACTACATGATCGAAATTATAGAAGCAAATTACATTACTAAAAAGCCGTCTTTTTCGTACGTATGAAACAGATCGTTGTTTCTAACAAACACGCAAAATTTCAATAACAGCAGAGAAACAAGGAAAAAAGCATTCTCGTAAAATGACTACTTAACCAACAGAATAAAAAATTGCTGCGTAAGTATCGCAATCAAATTATGATACCCTACTGTTTAGTTATCATAACACATATCATGGTATTTTTTCCACTTTTAACCAATTCAACAATTTGCCTACAATTTAACCCTAGTGATCAAATTTTTCAATGTGTAATGAAAGATACATATAAAGTCGCAAAAATTCAATGGGTGACCACCGTTGCTATGCAGCATTAAAGATATAACTCATGCCTTCAATAAACCGCTAAATTTAGGAGCGATCGGTTCTAGTCATGAACTCCGGTTCTTGCTGTGAAGATCATACTCACAGCAATAAGTTAAACCAATAATTGACGTGACCAATTATGAAGGATAGTGTTCTACTCTCGTGACACTCACATGCAGCATGGACCTGGTGCTCTCACTGGGCTTTGTGAATGCCTCGCGATTGAATCTCTTCTACCAATTGAATCTCTCGACTGAGTGGCTCTCGATTGAATCTCTTTTGCTATGAAAAATAATAGTCAATATAATTTGTCGTAAACTTTATGCGTATTATCAAAAAGAAATGCATTTTTTTTATCCTTTTCCATCTGCGACTTTGAAACTCATACCTAATTAATCGATTAATCACTTCATATTTTCAAGCTATTGGGAAATGCTGTAGAATAGCTCTGTCAGAGGGAAAATTTTCCTTCCGTAAAGAACGCAGGCTCAAATGATCGTCTCCTTTTTACCTATTCCTATTTTTTCTCTCAAATTTAGGTGAGAGGCGATCAAAGACTCTGCAAAAGAATGCTACTTGCGTTTTCCGCTCTAGAATCCTTGATTGCGATTAAGGAAATGCAATACAAGCGTACTTTTCTCCTGTCACGATTCGTCGTCGCGAGAGAGTTAATTTCCAACCCAATTCCATTCAAATCAAAATTAACAAACACAGTGCAACGCTAACTCTTAAAATAATATTTAAATTGAGAGAAGGACGCGATGAACATCACTAAACGCAGCTTAGTTTTCTCTAAAAAGGCTGTTTCAGATTCTCCAATCGTCAACTTTTAAGGTGAAAACTCGTGTACTCTGATTTTCTTTTGGAATTTTAAAACGATCACTGTACATGGAGACGAAATCATATTTTTTGAGTGCGATTTTCAAGTTATGTATTTTCAACCGTTCATACCTTTTTCAGAAAAAAACTCGCATAAATCCTTAAAATTTTATCTACCCTCAGGCCCTGTTTTCATCACATCAAAATTTCAGCACAAATACGTATGAAAAAAAGCTTCGAGCGCATTTCCTTGCTTAGCTGCAGGTTTACCCCACTGCGCCTAAGCCTAAGCCTCCGCACGGGCTCAGGCAGAAACAAAACACGTGCTGGCGTCGCGTCACTTCCGCAGCCTCGGAATGTGTCACACGGCAGCAACAAATCACTGGCATAAGGAACAAAGCCATTTCAATGATACCCCAAGAAATACGTTAGTACACATTTAAAGGATCATTCAGTGAATTTCATCGGTAATAAATAGATAAATGCTTGAGGGTTTTTTAAAAATACGGGTGCACATATTTAAAAACTATTTCAAATTTGTGGTTTTACTTTTCTCCATTTAAAATACTTTCAAATGTGTTAAATGCACGAAAGCAGTTTCAGGAAAGGCTGTTTGTTTCAAATGTTAGTTTGGTGTTTATTTCTACATCGAGTTGCACTTCATCATACAAGAATTTTTCATCAAGTTCATGAAAATTTGTACGCAAGTGTAGTGGGGCTTAGAGAATTAGAGTATTATGAAAGAAAATAAGGAGTTGGAAATTACCGTTGATGTTAATCCGAAAATCCAGTTAACATTGAAATACATGAGTGATACGAAATTGTCATCAAAGAAAGCTTCCACGTGCAATAGTACTGAAAACTTTCCAAAAATGCACACACAAGTCACTTTACGCACAGTGCCCACAAAAGTTATCACCAGTACGAGTGCTCCACCATGAGTTCTCATCAGTTACTTAGGACTCGAGGTTTACGAGTGCGTGAACTTACCTGACATAAGCCAAACATATTGAAGTGATCTATCCAGACTCACAATACTTTTAACGTACTCAGCGTTGTGAGAGGTGGTCAGAGTAGCGGCTTAAGACTCAATGGACAACACGAAGCCAGTATCCTAAGCCTGTGTTACATGCAAGTGTTTACAAAACATATATCGAACTACTTCAATTGCTGAGTTGATTTTCCTTTTTATCCTGTAAAATATGGAATGACATTTTTGCGACATAATTGCAAATCCTTTGCAAGTAAAAACATCTGTAAATTATAAATCCTGCGTGATATGTATCATGAATGTAATGCACAGCGTTCGTGGAAGATGAACATTGTTTAGTTCAAATCAAGAGCATGAGCCTCATGCAGCGGTGTTATCAGAGTGCAGGCGGACAAGTACACGACATCCCTCACTTTGTTGTCACGGGCAGGTCACAGCAGGCCCCGAGTTGCGGCTTCCCTCTTGTGCCGCCCTCACCACACACTCGACTCGACTTGAAAGCTCTGCGCTAGTTGAGGGATGCTTTCTTCCTCCACACACCGCAGAGAAATGTCTCACCTTTCTACCCCTCCGACTTCGACTATTCTCACTACACTGCTCGTGTTTGTCGTAGTGGCTTGTTACGATGGGAACCTCATGGCGCTGAATGGAAAAGAATTTGGTCGGAAGTGATTGTGTAAGAAATTCCTGTTTGAAATTAAGATACCCCTTATCGTGCTTTGTTTTGGTCACGAAATGATTTGCGTGAGATTGATCGCATTTGTAAATTTATAGATAGAAAAAATATGCACGGGCAAATGAATTTCGTTTGCATCGAAATGATTTTCAAATGTATTTTCAGCATCGAAAGCAACCGTATAGGTTTCCAACTTACAATTTTACTCTCTAACTCAAACCAACTCAGTCAAACTCAATGCCTGGACGAGTAGATTTCTTCTTTTTGAATTTTATTTTTCTTAGGTCAAGAAACATCAGAAGTGTTCAATTTTAGCTAGAATATTTATTTTGCGAAATACTTAGGCATCTGACCTTAAATAAAATGTTTCAAATATACTTGAAACTATTCTAAATAAGCACATGAACCGTAACCCTTCCTGGCTGGATTTCTTCTATTTGAACAAAAAAATAACTTGTTTACAGTGATCACCCACACTCGACTGCCAATGCATTTCCTTCATCGGCTGTTTATGAGTAATGTGAAACACACAGGTATAACCTTACGCAGCCTAGGTATAACCTTACGCAGCATACGGATAACCTTACGCAGCATAGGTATAACCTTACGCAGCATACGGATAACCTTACGCAGCATAGGTATAACCTTACGCAGCATACGGATAACCTTACGCAGCATAGGTATAACCTTACGCAGCATACGGATAACCTTACGCAGCATACGGATCACCTTACGCAGCCTAGGTATAACCTTACGCAGCATACGGATAACCTTACGCAGCATAGGTATAACCTTACGCAGCATACGGATAACCTTACGCAGCATAGGTATAACCTTACGCAGCAAACGGATAACCTTACGCAGCATACGGATAACCTTACGCAGTTCAGCATTTCTGTCTGCAAAACTACGAAATCTAACTTATCGAATGAAGGCTAACAACGTTTAGCGTTGATTATCTCTTCGAACCTCGTGCACCACTCTCATCAGGGGGTTGTGTAAAAAACGTTTCTTGTGATTTTAATGATAAAATGAGAACACTTATTTGGTGGTTCAAACCAGCGCGAGCTGCAGGGAGAGCAAGCAAAAGAACGTACAAAATTTGAGGTATACAACACTACAGCCGTAAGTTTTTCATTGTTTGTCTTTTTTCCAAAAGAACCCAAAACAAAAATAAAACTTACGACAGACTATAATTACAACATTCGAAGAGAACTCGGTACGCAGAATTCACCAAGGGCTCGTTCGTCCGTTCTGTGTGAGTGTGCTGTATTCACAGAAGCGATGTTGTATTCACGGAAGCGACGTTGTATTCACAGAAGCAAGAGCCGCTGTCAATACAAATATCAGAGCAGGCAAAAATACGAGAAGTCGGTAACGCGGCAACCGCCTGCGTTCATTAGGAGCCCAGCGCCTTTGAGCGCCGCTCATTATCTGGCCCCGCATTGACGGCACCTCCGTCGCTGTTCAATGCTGCCTCTGCAGTTTTTGTTCCAAATTTGGACTATTAATTCAAGCGAGTTATTGTTGACTTATTGCTATTACTGGCCTCGCCATTCTTGTGCGCATGACTATTGTTGGAGCTCCTTTGTTGGCTTGAAGGTTCAACGACGGACTTTGCAGCGCCTGCCTTCTGCTTAGTTTTGTCGATCTTGAGTTCGCAGATAAATAAAAAATTGCTGGGGAATATTGAACGATGTGAAGAAGACATCATGGGATGTAGGAGGCTCACAAACGCATTGCGCCTAAAAAGTTCTTCGATTAATATACAAAAGAAAATTAATGTAGCGTAAATCTTGCTTCTACGTCTTATTTTCCAAGGTACGATACAGAATAAGCTCTTCATTGTTAGCAGCTTTTAAATTTTTTATTAATGCCATTGCTGATAATATAAATAGGTGAATTATTTTCCAAACAAAAATGATTGAAGATTGATCAATGGGGTGATATGTTAGTTTTATATTTATTTTACAGCAGTCGATTTCAGACTGATTTTCTTACAATATCGTTCTGAACAAAGTCTTTTATGCGCACATAATGAAAATGAAGTCTATCATACTTTTTTGTCGTACCATTGTGTAATGTAAGTAAGTTTGGAGAAATTTTTTGCTGGTGCAGATTAATTTTAAAAATATTCGTTTACTTTTGATTTCAAAACAATATAAAAGGACTGGAATTTTTCTTTGGTTTCGTAGATTAATCCCCAAAATTACTGTATTTGAATTTGAAAAGCACCTAGCAACAATTTTAAAGAAAATATCGTAAAATGGGAAATAGCTTATTATCAGAATATCGTGTTCTCTTTTTTGTGTTTTTCCAGGAAGAAATACGTTGAATTTAAAGAATTAAAGGGGCATTAACTCCAGAACAAACTCATAAATTTTAGACTAGCTAATTAAGCAGATGCATAGTTGCAAAATTAAGCAGGTTACATTTAAATTTAAACACATTTAGAATTTAATGTGAAATACTTCCGCCTCACTAGATAGAATCACTAGATGGAATCATGGAATAGTCATGCTGTTCTGCACAAGTCAAACACTGATAACATGAAATACTTTTGTATGAAAACGCCAACTTATTTCGTTTGTTTAAAACATTTTTACTGAGCAATATTCCAACCATACTCAAATTTGAACGTATATCTCACTCATTTAATATCTTCAATTGACAGATCTTCTTTCAACTCTTACAATAAATTTTCGTTCACTTACAGTAGGTTCAAATTTGCCTGATGAAGTTTTGCCTTCGTTTCAGGTAAGCTTGAACTCTCTATTTTCCAAGCATATTGCCGAACGGCAGTATGCTTTATGCTTATCTAGTTCCATAGTACATGAGTCCGAGCAAAATAAATTAATATTTTACCCCTGTTCAGTCTGAAAGACTGTTTGATCACAGTGAGGACTTTCTTTGCTTGGTATGAGCACGGGTTCTCACACTGTAAACACTCACCATTAGTTGGTGAGTGTTTACAAACACTCATCAAACACTCATTAGTTGGTGAGTTTCGCAAACATCAAGCGCGTGCCAATATTGCTAGGAGAAATGTACTAGCGCATGTTGCCTGAATCATCACTCGCCACGATTACACGTTTTTTTAACACATTCTGCAGCTATCGTCACCTGTTCTTGCGAATTCAACATTATTCATCCCTTGTTCCAACGCATTCAGAGCAATCATCGCTCGTTCCGACACATCTGGTAATAATCAGCCTAAGTTACCCTACATTCAGCAGCAATCATTACCTGTTCCATTGCATTCAATGGCAATCTTCCCTCATTCCAACATATTCAGCATCAATCAACTCTCGCCACAAGCCCACGTTACTACACAATCATATCCCGTTGAAAAACATTCAAATGCAATTGCTTTTCATTCCAACACATTCAGCAGCAACACATTCACGTTCCTACACATTCTGCGTTCAAGACGCCTTCTCTGAACGAGTTTCTTGACACGTTAGTACAGCACGCACTCTGGCCGCAGGTTGTCGAGCGGAAGCCAGCGCAGGCACAACACAGCTCATCCTGGCCTTAAGCCCTCGTAAAGCTGCTGAAGTTTGCCCTGACGATCCTCTTAAGTTTAGTGGCATTGTCGCGAAGCATTTCCTTGGTGAAGCTGCGTAATCTTAATGGTTATGTGGAGTTCTTTGAGCTTGTACCAACACTGACAGACCTGAGAGAGTAAAGATTGAGCTGGCAGACGTCATGCGCTGGAGTTGGTTGTTTTGTAATGTCTTCACGGTATTCTACGCTCCACATCGTTGACGTGCTCTGTCAAGCTCCAGTTGCGTATTCAGTTTGGAATTGGTCGCATCTTGGCCCTTTATAAGATAATTATTCTTTTATTATAAGGAGGTGGAAAAAAACCTCGATTCGAAAAATATATGCAGTTATAAAATTGCTTCATAAGCATTTTCTCAGTGTTCATACTCACCATGAAGAGAAGATTTAAAGCACAGATATTTCCCTCCAAAAGCTGCGTTGCTCCACCTTCTATTATCAGGAATATTTGGCTTTGTTATCAGATGCGAACCAAAAATATCAGAGCAGTTGTGGTTGGCTTTCAGGAGGGCGTACAATGAAGTTCAAGTGCGGCCAGTAAATCCCTTACAAAGACAATGAAGACTTTCACGGATTTATTGATGGCTCAAATAAAAGGTACCGTTCTCGTGTACACAAAGGCACCAGAGCGAGCCACCGACTCTAGCGTTCGTCCATGGGAGTTAGAAAGCAAAGAAGAAAGAGTGGATTCCTTCACAACGATGCAGAAATAGAAACAATCACTTAGTTTTCACCGGTATTTTCTCAATACTAGCAGCAAAGTAAAAAATACCGATAGCCATTCCAACAAAGTTAAAAAGTAAAACGTTTGCGCGAGAAAAACATGAAGAAATGGCTCTGGCTATCATTTTTTCGCGACTCCGTCGAATATTCGACACATGCATTTTAGAACTTACGAATCGTTGTCAATGCCAGTATCGAAATACAATAACGGACGTCGTAATTTTCCAAGCATATCTACTAGAAAACCTTTGTACATTATAATCGGTTTCCTCATTGTCAAAGTTGTGTGCCTAAATCGCTCGACGAAGTACTGTAAGTGCTAACAATTTTTCAAACTAAACTAGAATATATGTTTTTTTAAACCTCGTGTCAACTGCCTCACTTGCTAGGTTATCTACATTCGAACCAGTTTAACATTAAGAATTAGAACTTTTTTGTTGCTTATCCACTCAGCTGCCATGGTTGATTCCTCGGACGTGAGGTGGTAAAATTTGGTAAAATTCGCAAAATTCGTGAGGTGGTAAAAACATTAGGTGGTAAAATTTAAGTAAAATCTAATCGATACGAAAAAATGGAAAGGTTTGTCAAACTTTAATTAATCTTCCTTGGATAACGAATGAATTCTTAGTGAATAATTTCACGGAAAAACGTAAGAAAGGTAGCATGCTAAATTATGTCACAGATTTTTCCATATACCATCTTTATTTATTCGATATAATTAAGTATATCCTTCAACAACGTTCAAATTGGTCGCCGTTGTTTTTAACTCGCTTAAAACAACATGAAATGCATGCTCAGTGTCAGAAGGCAGTAAAAGTTTTCTGCTCAACGGTTTTCATAATGAAGGAAACCAATATCACACGCTATTGATTTTAGATTTAGGAAACATAGAACTGTGAGTTTAATCAAACCTCATCCTATGACTTTCAAGACAATCGAAAAAGTGTCAAAATGTATCTGCCAAAAAATCCACTATGCCGGTTTTCATCGTTCAAATGCATTGTGAAGTCTCTTGAAGCAGAGATCGCTATTTTTACTTTAGCAGCACTTTATTTAATTTCTTTCACAAGCATCAGTCACACTAAAGCCAGAATAGAATTTTAGCAACCATTTTAGCAACGATAGGGTATTGAAATAAAAGAACCCTTTTTAAAACATTTGACTGGCAGTTGAACTAATTCAAACATAAATAAAAACACCAAGGTTGCTACTCTCAAAGTTAACATTGCAAAAATTATTTTTTGCTGTTAAAAGGTAACAGCAATAAATTTATTATTTGTTTATAACAGCAATAAATAATTTTAGCAATGTTGACTTTGAGAGTTGCAACCCTTTTTAATTTCCAAATAACAATGGGAAATTAGTTCCCATTTGCAATTAACTAAACTGTTCCCGAGAAAGCTGCGAGGTTCTCAAAGTGTGAGGGCATATATCTCGGAAGCAATGGTGCTGCAAAACAAACCTTTCAACTTCACACTAAAAGTGAGCAACTAGATGTAACTAAACTGTTCCAGGTTCACAAAAAGTGAGGGCACATTTCTCGGAAGCAAAGATGCTGAAAAAATAACCTTTTTAATTTCATGCTAACGGTGAGAAGCCATAAGTGACTACACTGCTATAGGCTCACGAAATGTGAGAGCATATTTCGCGGAAGCAAAGTTGTTGAAAAAAGGACTTATTTAAAATCCCACTAGTAGTGAGCAGCCATATGCAACTAAACTATCCTGGTTCTCAAAATGTGAGGGCATATTTCTCAGAAGGAAAGGTATTGCTAAAAGAACCCTTTAAAATTCATATTAACATTTCCCACCACATCCTATTAAACCGTTCCAGGCTCACGAAAAGTGAGGGCACATTTCTCGAAAACTAGGATGCCGAAAAATCTTTTAATTTCCCACTAACGCTGAATAGCCATGCGCAATTAAACTGTTCGCGGTTTTCAAAAAGTGAGGGCAAATTTCTCGGAAGCACTCGCCGCTGCACGCTCTGATGCTGGGTGCCTTCACTCAGCGCCGGGTCGAAGGCAGCAGCCATGCAGTCCTGCCTGCCTGCTCCTCGCTCGTAAACTCGCACTCAATTTACGATAATAAGGCGAGTGCGTCTGCGACATCGCGCATAGCTCACGGCTTGAGAAAGATGCGCCATTATGCTGTGCTGAAAACACGTGTAATGGGATCTTGTCGCTCAGGTGCGCTCGTTGTACACATTTTTAGGAGTTTTTGAGTAGCTTGATTTGAGCAGCTTTTAAATCTGAGAGCTATTTCCATAAATAAAGAAACGAGGTAGTGGTGAACTGATGTCATCATATTTCTAATTTTGCATCAACCAGCACTCAACATGAAGTAAAGAACAAGAAATGCTTCGGAGACCAATATATTAGGGGAAAATGATTCTGTACTGTTTTAAAAGACAATCAAATGCGTAAAAATACATTTTAATCGAGAAAAAGTTAAGCCTTCATTATTCCATTAACTGATATTTACGGAGAGCGTCATTTGTGCATGCTTGCATTTTTCACAAACTGACAGAATTTATAATTTTTCATACGCTCCATCTCAATTTTTTCAACGAATGGCTTGAAAGTGTTCAGATTTTCATAAGAAAGTGGACACAGAAAGTCTTCCCTGTCGTGACTGGTACTGGAACTGGCATTCCTAAGTGGGTCTATGTCACGGGCTCATATCTCCTCGTCTTAATTATTCGTTTATAATTGAATCACCGAACCAACTACAGCAGCTCAAGGTGCGTCAAAAAGAAGATTTAATTTTCAGTCAAGCTGTCCGTGACATCAACCAGATAATTTCATTTGTTCCAAACTCGGCAGTGAAACTTTGGCCAGACTCTAGAGCAGGGACCATCCACAGCTTCCAAAGCAAGATTACATCGTAACCATATCAAATGGGTCTGTGAATTATAAAAAATATGTTCTCCTGAAACTATCATCAATTCAGTGAAATAATCCAGTATGGCAGCTGGAGCTGAGCCATGGCCTTCTCATTTCATGGTGTTACGAAGACCTGCCTCGAGCAAGCCTTCCCTCAGCTAATTAATAACGAGCTTCAGACACCAGATTCACTCCGCATGTCTCTAGGAGTAGAATGTACTTGCACTAAAATGCATCAGGGAACAGACCAGTGAACAATGGACGTTTCTGGAGATTTTTATTTCATTTATAAAAATGAAACGCGAATGAGCCCAGAATTTACTGACTAAATCGAACAATATCACCGACCATATCGAAGTGCAAGAATGTAGTCATCTATTGCCTTGGACAAATGAATCCATTCTCAGCCGTGGTCCCATCGAACCGAGGAATCATTTACAAATCCTTTCTACTGATGACATTTCCATGGAAAATGGGGACTATTAGGTTTACCAAATTGTAACAGAAACGAGTAAAAAAGGCTTCGGGATTTAAGCAATGTGCGTGAATACATTCCGCGTTTGATTTTAGACATCTTTTCTCTCCCTTACAGAGCAGAGGGCAGCGCAATAATCAGTTCAGCCCGCAATTCCTCTCTGTCTCTACAGTTTACTGTTCACAAAATATGGTCTGCATTTGTCTGCAACTAATTCGCTTTCATAATTATGCTTTCTTTTAAAAATGAGTGAATTTATGACACAAGTTAGAAATGAGTTTTATCTGTAGGTGTTTGAATCAATCCAATATCATTTGAATGTTTAAATCGTATGTTACTGAGGTAGAATGGTAGAACGCTGCAAAAATGCAACACAAAATTTTGTACACAACAGTACGCAACAGGAGGAGCAATAAAATGTTCCTTTCTAAAATCTTTTACATTTACACACGTGGAACAAAAAATTTGCCTTGATATTTTTTCTTACACAATACTCGATAAGACAGGATTCTTCATCGTCGCTTTTCTTAAGTTTTATCATTATACTTTCGAAGTGTCGTTATAATTCAACCCATAAGATGTCAGTATCATTATTATTATCTATTCAACATCATACATCACACATTCGACACAGTTCTTCTCCCTCTGTGTAAATTGAATGAAAAGATTGATGCAAAAGGTACGAGTAAGCATAAAACTGCTTGTCCAAAAACCCAAATGCAAAACAGAAATGCTCGGTCTCACAAATGCAAGTTAATATACATATGATAAGGGATTTTAGCATTTACTTTAAAATTTCCATAAATCCTATAGAAATGCTGAGCTGAGAAAAAGCTGAGAACTAAAAATTATTCGGAAAGTTAAATCCTGCTAAATATAATTTCGTGTATAAAAAATGTTTAATGCTGTAAAGCTTCCAATGTTTTGGAAATTTCATGTTCCAGGGTGTTAAAATCAACATTGGGAATATCAAAGAAAACTCAACCCTCTATGATGGAAATTACATTGAGGTCCATGGCTCAGGAAGAGGAGGACTGAAAAAGGGCCTTCACCTCAGCCAGCCGGCCGCCTTCCGACGCTTTGATCATCCAGTTGAAAGAATCGTCAATTAATTCCCTTGATAAGACGCAGCCGGGGCTTCTTAGATGCTGCGAGTTTCTCGATCTGTTGCTACGACTGGCGAGTCCGTGGCTTTGTGATGCAACTCAAACGGAAAATTAGCTTCTCCATCTACAAAGACAGCCGGCCCGAGTCGCTCCTGGCACTCGTGATATCACATTAACGCGTTTGTTTCTTGGAGCGTCTCCAGCACGGAAATGGCGCACAGTCGAAACCAGAGTTGCGTTCAAGTTTCTGCAAAAACGGGTTCTAGATTGTGATGTTCTAGTAAATTGTTGGGAGAAGTTAAATACTTTGTGTGGGAGACCACCCATGATATCGATACAATAGGGCAAGTTTGTAGTTTTCTCAAGTGGAGATTTTTTCGGACGTGCTTGAGACCACGATAAGAAGAGACATGAGGGACACAAACACTAACGCACGGCGGCTTAACGCTTTTGTGCCGGCAAGTCAATGACGGACCAGTAGTTTCACTTGCATTGAAAGCAACACTGTCAAGTTTCAATTGACTGATTTGTTTTGTGTTGGAATTAATTGGACTGTACGGGATATTCCAGGGTGCTGACATCATGCAAAACGACCCCAACAAAGGGCAAGCGGGGTCTTAATGAAGCTTTCCAAAATCACGTCAAAGCATCTTTGTGCTTTGAGAGCTTCACACTTTTGGAAAAGTGTCCACATACATGAAATTCAAAAGTATTGGTCCATGCTACGTATACATGTCTAGAAAACGATCTCATTTCGACTCGACTTTAGGAATTCTGTGAATGCAGTGTGTGTATGTGTAAAACATAACAAGTTTACACTCTCCCTCGTCTGAAAACTGAAAAAAATGGCTTTCCAAAATCTTTTCACTCCCACTGAATGGAGTTTCTGTGATTGCTATCTTATAAGCGGACTTTGTGACAAAGATATGAAGTATGGATTTTCGAAAAAATATTAATTTTTGTCTATTATTCAACATTGCAGTGGCTAAAAGCTTGAAATCTCAGATGCTGAGATCTGAATTCCTTCGATACTCAGACCTGAATTTCTATCATTCTGCGACCTGGTTGCTAGTCGTCATGTCTGAAGAAATGCGACCTTTTTTGATCAGCAGTCTCACATCATCGTGCTGCTACACATTCCAGAGCGTACAGACAATCTTCCTAAGAAGTACACTAGAAAAATAATGTTTTCTCGAGTTGGATTCTCAAGCGCATTCAAATAACAAGGAAGATGCTTTTAAACTGCCAAGCGCTTTCTAAAGTTTACTTAATTCTGCCTGATGAACTCCAAAATGAAAATACGCAATTCAGCATTAGAGTTTGAAAGTAGAGTTTATCTTCGATTAAAATGTGCGACATATCACCGTTAGGCACAGCTTGAATAGATTAATGTGAAATTATCCGTGAGAATTGCATTCTATTTTGTTTTTGTGATTTGCGTTAATATAGTCTGCAGGCAAACGCGCTCTGTCACGACATTAATTATTGCATTGAAGTTAGTCCAGCAACTACGCTGATGAAAATTGTCGTTAAACTCGCACGTAAAAATCAAAGCTGGATGAAATTACGAGCTGTTATGCTACTGGTTAAGCAGGTGTGCTTCAGAAATTATTGGCGTACGACTGTCCATAAAAAATAGAATTACTGCGATAATTGTACGGGACTATAACACAGACATCAAACAGTGTTCAATATTGATTCCAAGGTCGACTATTTGGATGACACAAGTCTTGCAAAAACGTATGGAAGGCCTGTACTCTCATTTTGGTCAGCCCCTGCACTCACGGTCAGGCAGGGTAAAGGAACGTATAAGCTCGGGCCTAACTCAGTTGGTTCGTACGCTTGAGTAAGCCTGGAGACACGAGCGAGGCAGGGTTGGAGAGTACGTGTTGGGCACGTTAGTGAAGCTTGAGAAAAAATTTTCCCTTTCACGTTTGCGGAAAAACGAAGTGAGGAAAAGGATTTTTTTCTACCAGTGGGATTATCTGTTATCTTGCAAATCCTTAAGAAAAGAAGAGAGCTCTTCTTCGAAAAGTGGGATCATCTGTTATTCCGCAAATCTTTAAGAAGAGAGATCTTTTTCTAGTAGTGGGATTATCTGTTATCCCGCCATTCGTTAAACGTATAGACCTTCTTCTAGCAATAGGATCATCTGTTTTCGTGCAGATCCTCAAAGTTGCACTCATTCAATAAACCTATTACTTGTGGTGTAACCAAATGGTTATTGCGAATTTTGTCCTCTACTTCGAGAGAATACGCTCGACCAACAGAAACCTAGAGTCAATCAACGATTATGTGCGGAAACTTCGTCACCGACGTGGATTGAAGCACGTTGAGATCCGCTCTTATAGAAATGTAAAATAAATCAACCTGAGTTTTGAAGGAGCTAAATTTCTTTTAGAAATAAAGTTCACAAATTTAATTATGTGCTTTGTATTACAAACCCTGCTTGTGCAAGGTCACTTGCGCATTCAATATTAAAGTTCAAATCCGAGTTCACATTCCGATAATGACCAAAGTTTTGCTACAATTCTTTTTCAGGTCCGTAGTTCACCTCTGAACAGGACAGATTACCCAGGACGAAGGCGTTATGTTGCAAATTTTGGAGTTTATGTAAAGAAAATACCAATCTGCATATTTACCCCGCTCTTCTTACCCTTGTAAATAGTAATAAATTATTATCAAGAATTGGCGAATTGTTCTCTTATAGTTTTTTTAATTAGAGGGCCCGTAATTCGAAAACTGATTACATCCTCGTGTAAAAGTGTACCAGCTGTGACATTTCATTGTCAGGGTCAAGATTCAAAAAAAGTCTTGAGATGAATTTTTCCCAGTGCACAGGTGGTGCAGACCATTCAGAGATGCATATAAATGCACCATAATTTTAATGACATTAATGAGTGAATGACAATTGAGATTCTTCAAGACGCGCACACACTCGCGAAGCAGGCGCGCGGCGAGCCGAAGCACTGGCGCCGAAGCAGGCACCCGCGGCCGTGCGTCCAATGCGCGGTCGGTATTAGTCGTACTCTGGCTTGACCCCCTGCTGTCCTCGCCAGCCTCCAAGTCATTTCGACACACAAAGAAAGTAACAAATCGTGGAACGTTCCATAACAAAGAATCTTTTCGTTTCTTTCTCTTATTATTCGGCCTCATATCTGTGATGCCCGTACTCGAGGCCTTAAAGACGTAAGCCTCACGGCGGTCCAGGTTTGGGAGAAGGGATGTTATGAGCAGGAGCGGCACGGACTGAGACAGGTTAAGGCACAGGAGAGGAGGTTGAGGTTTTCAGGTCCAGTATCGAACATGTGCAGTCATATTTTTGTGTCATGGACTGAGGGAGTCCGCAGGGGGTCAGCTTGCAGAGTTGGGACCCGTGCACGAGCTGTAATCCTTCTAACGCCTTCAGCGATTAGATCATCGACTGTAATTATGTTGCCATTCCGGAACATCGTCAAATTGTTCAAGCATTGGCCTCAAAGGACGTATTTCAATCAACCCGATGACATCACCAGCAACCCAATGCCTAACCCTAAATTAAAGCCCCACGGGATGCCGGGATGTCCTTGTCAGTCTTGCAAGAAATGATCTATTTGTTTTATGAAGGAAGATACCAGACACATGTACGTCACTATCTTTTAGCGCCCAGATACTTAACCGAGCTTCTCCAATGTTCCCCTTAATTGAACAGGAATTTGGTACGACGCTACATTGTATAAAACACGTTTGTGGACATTAATTTTAAGATTAAATGAACGAGTTTATTGCGGCTCTAGGTCTTAGTGTAGGGCGACACAAAAGTGTTGAGTTCCTTGAATTTCTTGTTACGCGAGGGGCAAATTAAACTCATCGTGTGCAACTCTAACATTGCAGGGGAAGCGATGCCTTTAATCGAAACTTTCAGGGTTCGGTTTTTGCTGCAACAAACTTCACCAACCACGATAACTTGAACATTTGATCTTGGTGCCTTTCAAAGTGTTCGTTGGGCTAGATATGAACGATGGTTAATTGTCCAGTCGTGATTTCTTAGGAGAAATTTGAAATCATCATAGGTTTTTTCGTTTAATGAATGATCGTCAAGATTTAGCCTGCCGATTTGAATAGAATGGAACTGTTAATGAGCCAATTTATTTGTTTTTATTCTCGGATATTCGTAGCGGAGTAAGAAAGCCAATATTTATGTACATATCAGAAAAAGAGAGAGTGCCACTGATTTCCAATGTGTGTAAAATATTTCTGATTTTAACGGTGCGTGTAGAAGATTACGAGTAATTTGATGCCAAAAACATGGATGACACCTTAATGGAAAATGCTAGAAATGAGACTCAATTATATTGCAGCTGGCTCATAGTAACTGAAATCTTCATCAAATTACTAGTAGATCTGCTTAAAGCTGTCAAAAAATTTTCATCATAAACAAGAACTATACTGAAAAGGTTATATTGTTCTGACTTATGTTGAAAAAATCAAGTTATCACGATAGGTCAATCATAACATAGCGCTTTGATGAGAAAAAATTTGGAGAAAAAACATGCACAGGCCTATCAACAGCTTTTGAAGTTGAAGTTTAACGTTGATCAAAATAATGCCCGTGATCTCTCTATCGAATATTCTCTGGCTTTTAAAAACTTGAAAAATAAGCTATTACTAGAGTTGTACTGTTAGCCATGCCACATCGTTTACCTTTTTGATTTATTGTTAGCAGGTTTGATTTCTTTCCCTCGTAATAGTCTGGAAATCTCGTCTCGAAAGAGTTTTTTAACATTGAAAATGTTTACCATCCGCACAGGTTATGACATGTTGAAGCCTTACGGAACTTAGAAAAACGGAAAACGTCAAAAGAATTTTACAGATACCAGTGAGTGCATTTCTCTTTCTACTAAGATATCGGGCCCTCCGTAAACGTGAAACGATTTCTAATTATTTCGAAATGTGGCCATGTTTATATGAACATGGAAAAATGACCCAAAAATTCATGGCATCCTAGAAAATTACTGAACGAGCGCAGATTGTTATGCACTAGAGTAGGATGTGAGATCATTTCTTAGGCTGCATTGAAGTCTCTTCAACTGCAGAACTCAAAAATTTCTTTTTTCCTGCAAGATGACACAGCATGTGTAATGCAATAGTATTATTTCAATTGATGTACTAAGAAGTTAGTGAGTGCATAATTTCGAATATCTTGATTAAATGGAGAACAGAAAAATGCATATCCAATTTTTCATGTTTTAATTTGAATGAAAACTGGAAAAATTTTGCTAATATAACCGGTCTCTGAAAATTGCGAACGTAATTTTGGAGTTTCGCAAAATTTGTCATATATCAGGATTTTGAGCGAATTATTTTTGCCAACTGCGATTTATTTATTCACAGCATATACACAGAACATCAAATTTTATCATATGTTTTTAATATTGGCGAGCAGTAGACCACATTGTGCCAGAATAGATCTGTTATTTTCTATTAATTTCACTAAAAATAAGAGAATACATGTATTATTTTATTTTTTTCGAAAGGATTTTCATTCCGATGGCTACCTTACAATTGTTGAACATATGCTGCAATGTAACAGCGTGAAAAAATTATGCAGCTTGACAAATTCATCAGTATTATATTTCCATTTCTGTTTTGTCAGTCCGTAGTAGCACCATTCGACTCCGCTACCCACTAGTTCAAAAACTATCGATCTAATCACAGTCTTTGCTCATAATAACTGTGCGTTCAATGAAACAATGAATTTTGGAATATACAAAACACATGAAGGAAATAATAAATGTTCATCTTGGTTCCATCGAAAACACGATCAAACTCCTGATTAATTAATTCGGTGGCATTTACCTCAGGTAAATGTAATCTAAAATACTTCTCGCCGTTGGATTTTGCAGGGAAACTGTTCCCAGACACAACCACCCCAAGACGTCGTCACCGAGTTCGCTAAAATGCAATTAAATGTGCATGCGATGTTATTTATTTACTCTTGCAATATTTTGTTATCCGACGCGCACTATCGTGCTTATTAATTCGCAACTTCTCCTCAATGGGCACCTTTTATTTTGATATTTTATTCGTTAAATTTTTCTCGAGCACACGTGGTATTTCATTTTTTATTGTTATTTTTTACTCCTAACACTTTCTTTGTAAATTCATCATATTTTCTTAGTATATTCCAATTACCACTCTCAAAGACATCAAAATATCAGGTCTCAACAAAGTGAAACTTTGGAATATAGGCTTATTTATCATAGAGTGGTGCAAACATAGAGTTTAGAGTAAATTATTCTCAAAACAGTTGTGAACAATGAGTCAATCTCTCTGCTATTTTCAAATCCATTCAAGAACAGACAATATTCATTGCAAAAAATGAAATCTAATCCGCGGCTGTGAAAAGGTCCGACCGCACAGTAAAGAATGTCGAGTAAACAAGCGCAGGAGAGAGGGACACCGAATTCTTAGCGCTTGAAATTAGCTAATAGCTCCGTGTAAGAAAATTCCATCATCTTCATAATTCCCATCAAGTGCATTTCAGAACAAAAACCCTATCCCCCACAACGAAAAAATCCCTAATTCATTTAAATTTTAAAAAATAACTCGCGTTGAAGAATGCCATAAAAACAGAAGCGAGGCAGCGTGGGACACTGGATGCTTAAAGACTGACATTAACCAGTTCCTGCGCGCGCCCCATTGTGGCCACCGGCTCTTGAAGGCGCCACTGTTCGGGCCCACGGTCACTCAACGCCTCTTTGTCACCTCCGGAGATCACGGCTGCGCATCCCAGCGTTCCTGCGACCTGAATGAACTCGTGGATCTCACAGCTAATGTATGTAGTTGGATCTCCCAGCTAATGTATGTAGTTGGATCTCACAGCTAATGTATGTAGTTGGATCTCACAGCTAATGTATGTAGTTGGATCTCCCAGCTAATGTATGTAGTTGGATCTCACAGCTAATGTATGTAGTTGGATCTCACAGCTAATGTATGTAGTTGGATCTCAGAGCTAATGTATGTAGTTGGATCGCACAGCTGAAGTGTTTAACGTGTTGTCTCTGCAGGGAAAAGTCAAATGAAGCTCGTTTTGTGTGGCATTGACACTCTCAAGACGAATTTTTTTGGGTAAATGTAAGTAATTGGCTGATTCCGATATCAGAAAATGTTTTTTTTAATTTATGAAGTGTTTTTATTGTCGCTATACAGCTTCTATTGTGCGTTTAAATGTTATTGTGTAATGCAGTAAGTTAAAGATAGTTGCTGTCTGTATGACGAATTGCCATTGAATTAAATTCGGACTTGATAGCGTAACCAAAGGTTTATGTGGAGTAAATTCTGCTGAATAGCAGCCTAGAAAACTTTCGCACTCAAGTATTTCTCACGATGCTTGTTGACAAGATGGGGCAGAAGTTTTTCTGCTTGAACTAACCTCGTAAAGAGTCAAAGTCTTTTGAAAAGTGAACCGAACCTCCAGCTCTAATTATCCTCAGGGAGTTCATTACACAGTGCTGCGGTTGCTGACTCCAACGCAGGCCAAGTCTGTCATTTGTCTTCTCTGCACATCAAGTCCACAATGACTTCTCTTAAATCGAAGCGCATCACTGGTATCTGCGGTGACCCATGCGATCCATTAGCTGGTCGAGGACAGAATTTAGGTTTCGTGGAAAAACCTCTTGGCGCTCAGATTCCTTCAAGAATATTGCTGGTAAAAGCTTCGTTTAAATTGAATTATATTCAAATCAGAATGTGGAGCTACTGTAAATAACAATGAACTTCGAACTTCTAAAAACATTGCATCATGCAGTGAGAAAAGAAATTTAGTGCTACCACATTATCAAAGGAAAAATCGAAATTTTTTGCGTCGTAATTTCATATTTTCCTGAATTTTTGAAATTTACTCCCAGAAAAATATCCCGACGCAAGAGATCATCAGCTTGATATCGCAAAGTTCAGTTCCATACGCAATCCATCACACAAGGTTGCAGTCAACAGGCACTGTTACGAAGCAGACATTTTGTCGATGAGTTTGCACGATCTGGCGATCAGACAGACGGACGAAGTCACTTGTCAGGATGACGGCACCGATAGCTGCTGACGGATGACCATCATTGCTGAGATAGTCGATAGATCCTCTCTCTGGGTCGTATCATTCACTGTCCACTTAATGATTCATCAAGATGATCTCGTGAATTAATGTTCGACCTTTGAATTGGCCCAACCCAAATACACGCTTTCTCGAGAGCTTGTGGAATAGATTCCCTTGGACTTTTGAATTTGTGGGTTCCTTTGTCTACAGATAGCCAAAAAATAAACTTCAATGATTGCTGCGGAGGAACATCTTTGCTAAGGCTTGCTAAGCCGAAAAAAGTTGACAACATACCTTTCCTAGCAAGAAATTTCAACCGTGTTCTGTGACACCAAGCATGCGCTGCACATTGCTAGCAAAGTTAAATTTTTGGCTTACTTTCAAAATGGGCATGAAGAGACTGAACAGTTGTAAAGCTGCTATAATAAAGTACTGTGATACATTAAATGAATATTCTCATCAACAAAATAAGTAATTAAATTTCTGAAGAGTAAAAAAAAACTTAGAACAGAAGGAGTGTCGTTCAGTAACGTCTTACGTGACAAACTATCGAATGAGATTTTTATCCTTCAAATTCGGAACAATAATTGAAGCTGAGGTTAAAGTGAGGAGTAGACGCATGGCCCCAGGTGCATTTTCTTCAGAGCTCAGTTCGCGAGAAGTTCGCTCTTGCCATCACGTCGTTTAACTCCGCTACGATCTGTCGACCTGAACTGATGAAAACTGAACATTCTAGTGGGGACGAAAACTAAATATTCTAGTGGTGACGAAATCTGAACATTCTCCGGACGACTAAAACTGAACATTCTAAGGACGACAAAAAACTGAACATTCTACAGGACACGGAAATTGAACATCTTACAGGCGATGGAGACTGACCTTTCTACGCAGGTATTGTTTATGAGTGCAGGCTTTTCCCAAAGCCTCTGAGTAAGAACCTTGGACACTAACGTGACGTATATTTGAACAAGTTGAAAGCGCTTCGAGTGCATGAGAAATGAACTCTGAAGTACAAAAAAACTGGTGAAGTTCCGCAAAATCAAAATCTGTACACAACATAATTACCAATAACAAATTTAAAATTACCATTAGAAACAGTTATAATAAACATAAATTTCATTTATGTGTAAGGGAACATTAATCCATTCGAGCGTTGAATTCATTTCCCTATGATGTAAAAACAATGGTTGGTAGCCAACTCCAAAAACATTGCTACCAAAAAAACATTCCAGCGACGAGTTTCTAGGCCCGTGCTGTGTTTTCGTAACGTGTCCTTGACACGGTGTCCCATGAGAAACACTCCTTAATTACCGTCATTGAGAGGCGACATGAATGGAGCCTCATTAACTCCTCACCGGTCACTTGGCCGACAAGCCTCAAAAACAGCGACCTCTTCCAAAACAATGTTAATCTCAAAACCAGAAAAAATTCTCCTGGGCTCCCTGAAGCTGGGAAGCAGAAGTTCTTTGTGGCCCTTCCTGCAAAAATATTTCCTTTCGTCCACACAAACTGGACATTTAAAGTTTTATTAGGAAGCAAATATTCATGGAAAAGTCAAATTCAGTATTGAAGTTGCGGATGAGATAAAAGTAGTCCCATTACGTAGTCAGTACCTCGAGATCACGAAACATTTTGCTCGCGGCTTTTGTATGAAGTCTTGCCAATAGGACCACAACTTTGAGCGGAGCTGGCACCTTGAGCAGTCGCCTCCCAAATCTAATTTAAGTCATACAATGGTTATCTCATCTCTTGACGTACCCAGACGTCGAGAACGGCTCATTTGGCCGCAACCAAAGGGCAGTTGGAGGGAGCGGGTCATAATCTAAAGCTCGATTACTCTTCATATCTCAGCAGCCCGTCCTCTACCTCTCATGGCAGGGACTTTGCAATCCCACCACACAAAGGCGTTCAATTTAGACAAGGGGGCTCGGCAGAGACACCCCGATGTTTCTGTGGCTATTCTAGCGCGAATTATGGCAAGGAATATTTCTCAAGTGCGCTTTGCCAGCACCTGCCCAGGCCGCAACAGTCGTGCTCGATTTCCATCACGTGGAAAAGATGATTCTCCCGAGATGAGGAACGAATAACAGGTGCCATTACAGGAGTGCTTCATTTCCACGTAAGGTGTTCCACTGCTAGCGCAATGTGTTCCCTGATATGGCACGAGTTCACGCTCTACAGCAGCAGCAACACTCGTTCATTCGTTTTTCCCCTTCTATTCAAATCAAAACAAAAGCATGAAGTCTGAGTCACAATTTGATATATATTCTTTTTTTGAAGATGAATCGTAAAACAGGCTTCGAAATCGTGAGTTCATTCAGTTCTAAAAAATTGAGTTCATTCCAGTTCTTTACCTCAATTGGAGCAGTTTAGTGAAATAATGAATGTAGTTCACTTCACCGCTTCAATACAAGCATGTGATCACTCAAACGAAACAAATCTCTGCTACTTCACCTGGTATCAGCAAAGAATCTACCTTGAGATAGAATGAGAGAATTAGGCAGGCAAAAGGGCTTCTCAGTTTTTTTGTTATTGAGGTCAAACTTTTGAAAAAACGAAAAGGTTTTAACGAGTATTCATAATTATTTTAACATTCCATACTTGAGCCAGAACACAGCTTTAACACGGTTATCGAAATGCACCTTCCCTTTACCACTTCAATAAGCTCTGGAAAGTTTTATGTCAAACATGTATTTCAAAAAGAGATCGCTATTATTTTCCCAAGTATTTCAGAACTGGTCAACACAATCTATCTCGCTATTCATTTACCACCTTATGTGATCTCGAAAAAATGATAATAATTTACCTTTGCCCCACAAATACCATCTCATCATCCAACATCACCACTATACCCCCTTGATTGACCATTTAAGTCATCCAATACAATGATGTTAACAGCAGCATCAATGGCTTTCATTATTCGTGATCACATCAAGATAACATCTGGAGTCGAAGCGAGTGCCCGCAGCGTAAGCCGAGCGATGTGAGTGTGGTGTCCAATCACTAAAGCTATTGTGGACTTGAGGCTGCCGGCCCAAGGTACATTTGACGGACCGGTCAAAAGAGTCTTCTTCTCGCCGATGTCACACGGTCTGACACAGATCCTGCGGGGATCTTTGAGCAGCAAAATTAGCTTTCAACCGCAGCGCGAAGCCTCGCGCTTCTCCACTTGAGGTGTGTGGGTTTATTTAGGGTAACTCATTCACCCTAGAGTTGCTTTAATAAACCATAAAAATTGGACGCTCGCCAGCCACAATGAACGAAATGATCCTCGGCAATTTTATTATTGTGAGGGCAGAGTGCACCACTCCAGTCGTCATTCTTCCCAGTGATGGAAAGTGATTTGGCATCCCTGGGACAGGTTCGTCATAGTCTAACACCCATTCCCTTTATTATCGTGAATTCTTTAGAGCAACGATGGCTTTCTGAAAAGTCAAATGTATATTTCATTCACTTCTTTATAGAACTAGATCTTTGCAGCTGGAAGATCCATATAAATCCTTTTCACACGGCCGCTACAGTTGTAGAAACTCGTCATTAACAACAGTACACGAGGGAAAAACTCTTTCCCATTGTGCATGCTCAAATATTGATTGAATTTTTGAAGTATTAGTTTGACTATTGACTCATATTATTCCAAAAATAATTTTTATTAATCGAAGAAGTGAAATATGTACCAAAATTGGCATCAATGTACCATCATTCTGTAGAACCGTTTAACCCAGAAGGTCTATCAAGTCCCAAATGCATATTAAATCAAGTGATCAGAATAGTTTGACTGATTTTGAGATGCTACCCATAGCCGGTATCATACAAAAGAGCTTAATACATTCTTCGCTTCTTGAAACTAAGCCGCAGTAAATATGTCTTCAGTAAATAGGTCATGAAGCCTCTGTAAATTTGTCTTCAGTAAATATGTTATGAAGCCTCAGTGCATATGTCTTCAGATGACCGATACGTAAACGTTAAGATGCCGAGTGCGTTTTGCCTATGATTCTATAGTTGTGAACTTCGAGGCTTTAGGTAAAATGCAAATACTGAACGCGTGATGTCATTTTGAACTTGTGGTTCGACTCGAAAATCAAATTCATTAGAAAAAATTTAAACACGATTTTTTTGCCTGATTTCACACTCATACATCAATTTGAAACACAGTAAATGAAATACTATGAGCGTCATTCGCCCATTCAGAAATATTTCCTGTGAAAATATGAATTCCTCAGCAACTCAAACGGCAAATAAAAATTGAAACTGATTTAAAAAATCAAAAATGACTGTTATTTTAGGTGCACGAATATAATTTTCTGATTATATAGGAATTTTATTAGATTTATCATTTTACCTTCTCATGCTATAACTACCACGTTTCGAAGGCGTGAAATTACTCGTCCATAAATAAATAACACAATCCCTATTTTATCAACACATGAATGAAAACTTGGAAGCTGCATGATGCATTAATGGTTAACTACTTGGCAAATCGATTAACCCTTATCTAAAATAGTTCATTGAAGAATGTGTAAAGCACTCGAGTTCTCACTGATGAAATTGAAATTATACGAAAATTCCTTCTTCCTTCAAAGTTAGCATCAATAACCACCAAGCGCCCAGAAAAGGGAGCGAAGATCATTTTAAAAGTTCGGTTTCGATGAGTCTTGTTTGCATTCATTTTAATTCAGAGGAGCAAAAATGATCGATTTCACCACGAAAGAGTAAGGAATTTAGAATGGTAAAGTGGAAGGAAAACGAAAAGTAAATCATTGCGGTGCTTTTCCCCAGATGTTTTGAAGCTTTATTACGTTGGAGTTCTAGATAAAAAAAACACAAAGTAAATATGCATACAGCTGATTTGGCGGAGAATAAATGTTTGCTTGGGAATTGAATCTATTCTGCTGAAAATATCCCATACGAAGGAATTTCTTCAAGATTAACATACCCACCGGAAAGCCGTTCTAATTTTGAAGCAATTTTTCTCTCCAGTATCATGTTTTATGCGTCAAACCCGTACGCATGCTTGCCTTTTAAAAATAAGTTCAATTTTAAACAATCCTAGGTAAAATAACGCTAGGTTTTTTGGCCTATAATTTCGAGGTCCAACCGCTCAAAACAGAAGATCAACTTCGGCAGTCATCGGACGGAATCTCGCCTAGCTATGTAAATAGATCCCTAGTAAAGCAGAGAGTATCAATCGCCGTGGCAGGAGAATGGGTCCTAAAGGGCCCCTTAGATAATATCTATTGGGAAACATTATAAGAAATCTCAGGGGGTACAGATCCCCTCAGAAGATTCGCCACAGAGCCCGACACATTTATCGGTGATTCCTTAACACTGGTCGACTGAAAGGCTTAACATCCTCACCAAATTACAGATGTGAAGCGTCTCTGAGCCTGACTTATGTGTCCTATTAGTCACCAGCCCTAAAAAGCTGTATTTCCAATGCCCGATTTATACCCACACTTGGGCAGATCAGTTTGAATTATATTGCTATTGTTAAATGTTGCCTAGGCCCACTAAGGGATGGCCAGACGAAGGCTTAGGCCTCCGAAGAAGTCGAGGATGTGAAACAAAATGGATGCAGAAATTGCGCAGAAACGAGCGACGAGGATTTGCGCTAAAATTAGAATTGAAGTAGTTCAGCCATAAGTTTAACCGATGTTTGGCTTTGATGAATAGCTAAGCAGAAGAATATGATTATAATCCTAACTTTCATTTCATTAAAAAGTTACATATTCTAAGCAAGCTTCGAGAGCATCTTTTTAACTTTCCATTGATATTGAAGTATATTCATTTCTTCACAATTTGTTTACACAATAATAGTGAGAAAATAGTTTCATACATTGTTTGAAACCCAAGATTATTTCTTTCATTTTCAGTAACACTAGAATCTCATAGGTCTCTAGAGCTTTGCTCGCTAAATGAATTTTTAACTAAGCGAAGGTTTTCTTTCTTTCTATTCTTGATATGAAATAGGCAGGATGGTAAGCGAAACAGGCGAACGTGGCCGAGACAGCAGGACTAACGCACCTGACCAAGACTTGGAGCCAAAGAAGGAATGGCGACTAATTCCGAAGAACATCGTCCTGGAATTTTCGTCGCCGTTGTAGTCACTCAATAAACGACCTCCCCGTAATCAAGGATCAAATACCTGATAATTAACGTTCATGTTAACTCATTCCAGGATCATGAGAGAATTTGTGCCGTTGAGAAAGTAAGTAGAAAGTGACGCTCGCTGCGTATTTCTTAAATCAGTGCCGAGAGTTGGAACGACTTCTGCCGAACATCTTTTTAATGCGGGATAAAAATACTTCTTTTATGCCCTGGAGGTTGTAATAGTGTATGCACCTCATAAAGGTGTCCAAATTCCTTCAATTTTTGAAAAACATTCTGCTCTAGTGTTTGCAGATATACGAGCCGTGCGAACAACTATTCATACGCTCAGTTTAATTTGTCAGTTCATTTCAGCTCAGTGTATCTATTACTGATAGAAACTCAGTACTCGTCAGCTCATGAGCAGGTGCAAGAAATTTCCGTACCAGTTCAAAAATTTGAGTCTTTCTGAGAGTGTGACCAGTACTGACCAGAGTTGTTGTTCGTAAGCATTTTGCCCGCCAACGAAGATAGATTGGTCAGTTTCCTCTCGCAGACCCTCCTGGTCGCAACTGTGGCGGTCGAGCTTTTCCCGCTTGGCTCTGACTCGCATTGTTTTTCTGGATTAAAATGAAAATATCCCCACAGTTGGCTAAATTATGAACAACCAGTCTTACATCAGATTGTCATCCTCCGTAATGCAAAACCTCACGATAGGCTCAGCGATATCCTGCACCGGCGGGTTTACTTTCGTCGCTTTCTCATGCTTGTCCTTGTTTCTCGTATTTGTAACACTTGAGAATCCGCCTCTTGAGAGGTTTTCGAATACGAGCTGAAATTTACGTAGCGCAATATCGTCACTGAAATCACTGTAGAGCACTGCTCTTTGAACGACGAGAGCTTGGGTTCAATACCCCGCGAAGCTCAGGACATTTGAGGGTGCGGGTGGCTTCTCTGTAAAGCGGGAGACGGAAAATGAAGAGCTGAGAGAGTGTGTGTGGATACCCTCCTACTAAGTTAGATTGCACTCGCTCCCCTCGACGTTCACTGCACAATTAGTTATAAATCATGTACAAACGATGCAGTTTCATAATTAGGAGATCGAAAACATTTTCTAAGAAAATTCAAGAATCTTCCATCAAAATCACTATGGTCGTACCTTCATCATTGGTTTCAACAAAATTGTTGTGCCGCTCGAGACCCAAATTTTTACACGTACCTTCATCGCACACAACATCTGAAATATTCGCTGTCTATACAGGGCGCATGAGCTTTGCTTTATGATAAAGAAACAAGCCAAACACAAAATCAGGCATCAGTGATATGCCCACGAATTTCTGACCAGAGCTGTTTACTGGCCCTCGATATCGCTTTAAGTTAGAAAAACTACAATACTTTATTGCGGTGGCATGTGCTTGCGATTGGCCTATTTTAGACCATAATTACAAATTCTGATCAAATTTGAAACGGAAAAACTCACTTTAAAGTTTTTGCTGAGAAAAGCATGTCTGGAAACCACGTTATCGATTGCTCGAATTTAGCATCCCTCCTGTCTGTGAGAAATCAGTGGTCTGATTTTGCACGAGAATTAACTTAACGATACTTTTACAATCCATGGTAACTGTAACCATGGACTACATAACGTACACGGCCCTCAAAAAATTATGTGTTTCAATATTTTCCTTTACAAAATCTTCCAGATGTGGATTACAAACAAATACATCCATTCTTAAAGTACATGCGATTAAAATATTCTTAAATTTGTGCACTGGTGAAACCGGTATCTCAGATACGGTCATTAAGCATCCTCAGGAGCGTGAAAGAGAGACGGACCAACCGACCAACCAAGCGAGAGACTACTGCGTAATGTTTCCTATGTAATATTCTGCTTGTTCCTTCCTTAGTTGGTTACTTAGTTACTTAGTCCATCCGTTACGCTTTCGTCCAAGTTTGCGGTATCATGGAGGCCGAATTCCTGAGTGTTACATTAAAAGATCGTCTTTACATGCATTGTTTTTTCACAATTTATATCAACTTCTTCTAATTGTTAAGAAATACAATCAGAGAGCCGTACCTTTTCTTCATGTTTAAGTGATAATTGCGCCGATTAGAACCTTGCAATGGAGCGAAGATTGTAAGCTACTCGCGATAGAATGAGACTCTACCGGCAGCGAATTAGGAATGAACAACGGCAGGAAATCCTTGAAAGGGACAGGCAACGTCAGCAAGTACAGCGAGCTGCAATGAACAATGTACAACGTGATGAGTACCTTCAGCGAGACAGTCGAAGAAAACAAATCATGCGTAGAAATGTGGACGATGAGTAGCAATCACAGTACCGCGTTAGGTTAGCATAGGTTAGGTAATGTTGATGAAATTGATGTTGATCGGGTCCAAGGTTTTTTATGTTTGACAAATAACCAGGATAGCTTCGGTTAGGATAGGTTTGTATATGTTAGGTAAGGATGGGTTAGGTTAGAATATGCTGTGGTAGAATTTATTAGGTAATGTTGACCGAATTTTTTCACGGATCCACCTAGCTTAACGATGACATTGGGGAGGTAGTTCCTGTTAGTGAGTTATTATTAGCCGAAAAGTTTTTGAAAAAATTTCTAATATTTTTTGTCACAAGTTACATTTTCTTGAACAATAGAATCAATTTTCATTGCTTCGATATTTTTCGGCTTGTAAACAAAAGTGAGCGGATGACAGATTTTTATAATATTTGAATGGTATCTGTGCTACCATTTAAGTAGATTTGAATTATTCTGAACGTTGAAAAACAGAGATTTCTAAATACACAAATATATATATATTTATTTATATAAATAAAAACGCAAATTGTTAAAGTAGGGATAGGTACATCTGCCATGAATTTAAAGATAAGTCAGTGGAGAGGAAGGATGCTTTACAGAAACGCAAAATACAACAGTTTGAATTTGTTTTTACCCATTCTAACTCAGTAATAAAAAATTCGCTCGTCGTTGATGAGTGTTCATTTTTTCAGGATTCTCAAGTTTTTCCCGAGGGAACCATTAGGGAACCCGTAGAGTGAATCACTCATGAGCAATAAAATGAACGTTAACTTTTTTACTTTCTATTCAAATGATTTTTCAGCCAATTTGAACACAGTTTTATTGACTTGATTTTCGCCTGAGAAAAATTGACCTCTCATGTTTTTACTGATGCCCATAGGTTATTTCTTACAACTAAATATTATTGCTTTTTTAAAATTGTGTGTGTTCTAACCTTTCAATATGTAGGTAACTCAAGAGATTGGACATCATACCGCTGAAGTTCGACAAGACGAAAAGTTTTAAATTTGTTTCAATTTTCCAAAGTTCATGGCCGTGCAACTATTTTATGAGGGTGAATTTTTTTTATGATAGAAAATGTTTTTTCATTTTTCTTACCAAAGTTCGTAAGATCATTGAAACACTCTTTTCAAAAAATTCTGGAAATACTCTTCGAATCTCATTCATGTTAAATCAAGCGTAAGGTTCTCGTTTATTCAGTACCCGGGACACTTCGATCACACCAAAGTTTAATGAACAGCGTATTTTGTGTCTATTTTCAGAGGTATCGAAATTGAGACATATCTTAATACGCTATATTTATCTTTATAATCAACGTGCTCTACAGGATACTATCATTCACCATAACGTACAGAATTTCTAATTTCCTGTTTTTCGGTGTGAAAGAACGATATTATTACGAGGGATCTCGATCTACAGTACATGCATTTGTCGACGTGCACTTTGCGTCAAGTCCTATGCGGGATAAGTCCGTCCTAGAGTCACTGCTTCTGACACTTTTGTGACAGCCTAATCCAATTACAGCAGCCCTGGTCAGACCAGTTCTTCTCAGGTGACGTTATGAACAAGTTAGACTCCTGCCAGTGCTGGTCAGCGCAGATCAAAGCCAAATCTGTCGAAACGACCCGAAAGTTAGCACTTCGTCGCCCATTCAATGAGTCAAGCTTTTCACAAAATTTATTCGCTAACTAAATCATCTCATAAATTTAGAGTGCTGGGTCGCCCAGCAATTGAAGTAAAGTTAAACACTCTAACTCAAGTACCGGAATTAGTTTAAATTTCTGCAAAGATCCTTTACGTTCTTAGACAAGGTTATCATATCAAGCACCTGTAATTGTTGTTACAGGAATTCGAAGCTTCATTTGAATCACATGATAATTTTTAAGTCTTTAAAAATTGTCATGTTTTCAACAATGTTCTTCATTGAACGAGTAGAAGAGTACTGTTCACTCTAACACTTGGGTCGGTAACGCTAAGATCTGAGAAAACTTGCTGTTATTTCATAATGAGAGCCCACAAGTAGCTATACTCAATTATGTCCATTGTAATAGACTTAAGATACAATCTATTGCTGTATCACTTGTGGTAAATAAATTGTTTAAATTGTTTAAATGAGCTCACGGGTTCCCATGGGTGACTTTGACTGGCCCGTGAAGCTTCAGACCGTCCCTGCCTGTTGCCTAAGGACCCTAAAATAATGCGAATGTTCTCTGTTTTTCCAAGCATCATATGTAGGAATGTTGGATTAAATTGATTTCTTATTTTAATAAAGGTTTCTTTTCTGCAGCATGGCACTTATAGGAACCAAGAGTATATACGAATCTACTTTCCTTTTTCAAAAATCATACATGAACGTTGGCGTAACCTGATTTCTTATGACTGTGATGTACGCCAGCGATGTATTTGGAGTGAATTTGCATAATGCTACTGACCGACCAGTGACCATTAACTTAATTACAACTAAATGAACGCACGATTCAGTTCATGTCTACTATCGTAAAAATCAATTACTACTTTGAATTTTAACCCACCTTGGTCAACGAGTGAATAAAGTTGTCTTTTCTGTAGCATTGTGCGAATGTAAACGTGCACGCCCTCTAATGGTAATGTCCCTCCACTAACTCATGAAAGCAGACTTTTCTGTACTGTCTCTACACCATACATTCCGTAACCTAGTATTGCAGGGCGCAACAAACCGCAGAAAACGAGACCAAGAACTCCCCATTGAAGTTAATTCTACCAAGACTTGCTACGTGCATAGTGTACAATTTATGAACGTACGAATGAGGTAAGAACAACATTACGATCGTGCTGCTTTGACTAATTAAAAGGAAATTTTCCGTACCTTTCCGATGAAGTTTAGTTCAGCCACCACCTAGCATTATAATTCAAGACTGCATTCATACATCGCCATCTGCCAAATACTACATTCAGTACCTAGCAATACAACACAATACTGCATTCCAACATAGCATTATAACCCAATACTGCATTCCAACATAGCATTATAACCCAATACTGCATTCCCACATAGCATTATAACCCAATATTGCATTCCCACATAGCATTATAACCCAATACTGCATTCCTACATAGCATTATAACCCAATAATGCATTCCCACATATCATTGTAACCCAATACTGCATTCCCACATGGCATTATAACCCAATACTGCATTCCAACATAGCATTATAACCCAATACTGCATTCCCACATATCATTATAACAGAATACTGCATTCCTACATAGCATTATAACCCAATACTGCATTCCTACATAGCATTATAACCCAATACT